>APFE031074109.1:104261-139189 GCA_000404065.3 Pinus taeda
ATTAAATTACCATGGATATAAGAGTAAGCTAACAACTATATACACTCCCTCCGCATCTTCCTTTGACAATTCCTCCCGCTCCCACTTCTCCAATTCCTTCTCAACTACATGCTGTTGGTTACATAACTTTGTCATGGTTACACCGTTATCTCATCCTTCATGAACCAAGCTTTCTACTAAAAGCCAATTTTCAGCTCATTCAATATTTCCAGCCGAAAAAAATTAACCAAAAACGAAATGACAAAGACAAGGAAAATATACAATCGTCCTGTTTCCCACTCAATTAATTAGATGGGCAATGGCATATAAGTATTATCTCAGGTTATTCGAAAATTCATTAAATGAAGCAGCTATTCTGCCGTGTTCCCCACAATGTGGACGCCGAAAAATATTGACGAAAAAGGAAGACAATGAAAATATATAGTCGGCTTGTTTCTCAGTTATGTGGTAAGTATGGAATGTGGACAGCCAGTAAGGTAAATCTTGAATACAAATTTTATTAACAAAGATATAAATATATGGGAGTGATCATTACCTTTCATATTCTAAGGTCTTTCGGATTCTTTTTGACGGTTTATCTTCCCACCATAACTTTTGGACTTATTTTGACAGTTTATCTTCCACACCATAACTCTTTTAGAAGATTAGGTTTCCAACAGCATTATATTTAGTTATTCGAATATTCATTGAATGAAGCAGTTATTCTCAACCATGGATCAAAATACAGAACGAAAGTTATTCTCAACCATGGATCAAAATACAGCACGAAAGTTCAAGTTTATAAAAGAGGTAAAACCTGATGAATATTCGACTGAAACTGGAAATGCTACAAAATATTTCCCACATCCATTTGGAAACGCTGTAGCTCTGAATACTAGGCCGATTGTTAAAAGGGAAGCAGAAGAAGAGGAGTTGCCAAGTGCAAGGCCTTTTGAAAAACAAAGAGCTGAAACCGAAAGAGATCAGATAGAAATTCGGAATGAAGATAAACATAATAAACTGATGTTACTGAACGATCCAATGGGTAAGAAAGTAGTTGAAATTACCGAAAGATGCGGTGTAAAATACATAAGCAGAGACGTTGGGCTCTGCCTTTCGAAGGCAGTGGAGCAACGTTTGAGAAATATAGTAACCCAGCTAATTGGAATAACCAAATTGCGCGCTGATCTTGGAAAGCCAGAGAATGACAAAATAGTTATCACTTCTAATGTAAAATCTCAAATTATATTCTCAGATAAGGAATCAGTGACTGATGAGGCGCCGAAAGTTTCAAGTGACGCAAAGGACAAATGTCAAGATCATTTTGAGATGGCAAAGGCATCGATGGTGACAAGAGCAAATATGGTTGTAAGAAAAGCAGTTGGGGGAGATGTAGAAGATATAGAATCAAAATGGCGAGCGTTAGCTGAACGATCCCGAGAAAAGCGTAAAGAATTCGATAAAACAACAAAAGTTGCAAAAAAAGCTTCTACTGAACTAATTCAGAGCAAAATAACTGTTAAGGACATAATTAGCTATCTGGAGAGGGAGCCACAGATGGCTAAATCAACATTGATATATCGCTTATATGAGAGACATAAACACGGATGAAGAAAATGATCATGCGAATCGGCCGTTCTATGTCAGATCAGGTTGAAGGTGTCGCTGAGTATTTTTTTAATCCAGATAAAAATTTCCCCGTTGATATTTTAGAACAAGATAAATTCATAGTTTGAGTAATGAAGATAGTATCATTTTAAAGACTTTAATGTTAAAGAAATAAAATGAATCTAGCTATTTGTTTATGTAAGGATTCAATTATAATTTTTTTTATGGTGAGGTGAGTAGCTAAAGAATACAGAAGACACTTTTAAAAACTGGCTAAGAGGTATAGAATCATTCAGATTGGCCACCTTGTAATCAAGATCTGTTGAATTAGGTTGGAAAAGAAGATTATCTTTTAGCTAGAAATCTATGGAAAAAATAAATAAAAAAGATAAAAGCCAAGTCCTGTTTAGGAGAAATCATTAATTTTGGATTGTTTTGTTAGTGGTGGGATTATTATTGAGGACTGCTATCATAATTAAATGAATATAACGTGTTGTTTTGTTAATTTTGGAAAAGTTTTTAACACCATTTTTGGATAAAGTTTTTGAAGATGTTGAAGAGACGAAATTTACTTTTGAGTTGAGGTTTTTTTTTGTGAAAAAGTATAAAAATATTATTTGCTAATATGGAGCTAGTAGAAATAAATTAATTGCAATATTAGAGTAAAGCAAGAGTATCCATTGTTCCTTACTCTTTTTCTAATACATAATAATTTAGAAGAGTGTTTGGAGGAAGCAAATCATGTTGGCCCAATTCTCTTTATAATCATTACTCTTATTCTTTATCCTAATGATATATGATGTAAGATTAAGATTTGGGATGCAGTATCTACAGAAAGTTATGGAGAAAGATAGAAAAAATTCACCCAAAAGCAATTTAATGTATAAGAAGAGGCTAAACAACATGGAAGACAAGAGGCTTCCCAAAATTGCTTCAAGATTTAGCTAGAAAACCTTTGTCGCAACAAGGATGCCTAAGTTTTTATATACAATTGGAGGACAAGGAAGAGACATTTTCAAAATAAAGATAGATTAAAAATATTATCACCTCAAATTTAAGAGGAAATTGTGGTGTGATAAGTAGTTAGAGAGGGGAAGGAAATGAGGATATTATAAGTTTGGCTAGTGTAAAGAAGAAAATAAACATTGTTAAAATAAAAATAGATTCTTATCAACTATGACCTTCATATTGGAACTTGACATTAGTCAATTCTCAAAGCCCATTGACTTTTCATTAATAAGAAGGTTAAGATGAAAGGCAATTTCTCTTAGATTTTCGATCATATACTTAAATTAAATCTGAATTTCAAAATATTTGGCATATCTTCTTGACGATTTATCTCACCAAAACTATGGTGATTTTGGAACAATTTTCTTAATGCTTTTCTAGCATAAAAATAAATTGCTAAGAAATTCATAGTATCTTATCTGCTTAACATCCAAATAGACCATTTTTTGTCTCAATGGCCTAAATAGCACATCATTAAATATAAACTTTTATAAAGAAAAAACAATTATATTAAAAATATTATAATTATAATTATAATTATAATTATATATTATATATATATATATATATAATATATATATATATATATAAAATAAATAATACAAATTCTTTTATTTTTCTTATATAAAATAGTTTATGTAAAAATATTTTATTTTTACCCATATTGAAATATATTCTTTCATTGAAAATACATATACATAAATACTCTCACATAAAAACACCTTGATATATTGATTTAACTCTGATATTTGCTTAGTTTATGGCCATAACTATGGTAAGGATTTCCATCACCTTCAAACCCCTAAACAGATTCCTGTGGCCATACATCACTCCGTCTCCAACTGATATTGATAGGCACCACCACCTACACCACCTGATATCATTTACAAAATGGTATGATATTTTCAAAATGCTTATTTGCAAAATGATATGATATATGATACACATACAATGTGTATTGGTAAATAGTAATGTACACATGCTCGTTGGAATTCCATGTTTGAATTTAAAAACCCACCAAATCACATTCAAATTAGAAATTTGATTTATATAACTATCAGCTGATGCTTTTTCACTCATTCATGCCCTTATGCTTCCTGTAATTTTTAGTAGTTTAATTTTAAATGGTGAAAATGGGCAAATGGGAGGAGCAAGTAAAGGTGCTGGCGTGTTTGGATTGAATTGGAAGAGGAAGGCGTGACATATGAATACTAGGAAGAGAAACTCGACCCCAAGAGTGGCCTGGTTTTGCATATGAATCCTATTAACAAGACGGTACATGCTCTTATATTATAAATTTTATTCAATGCATTTCATTTTGCATCATTTTAGCATTACTCTATTCAATTTGTATTATTCCATTTATATTACTAGCACTTTCTAATACATATGAAATCCTGCGGATGGTTTCAGTTTTTCGAAGATGCATTTTTTGCCATTTTGAAAAATGAAGGAGAAGTAGAAGAGGGTAAACGTTGCACGTTGAATTATTCTTGAAGGGGAGCTGTTAGTCAGCATAGGTAAGCCTTATTTTGGAGCGGAGCAATTTGGCTACGGAGACATTGTGTTCATTCTCTATGCATGTTGGTTTCATTCGTTTGAAACATTTGTGAAACGGGAGATGCCATGGGTAAATGAGTTCCCAAGGCTACAAGAGTGGATGAATACATGCATGGAGGGAGACAACGTGAAAATAATCCTGCCGAACTCATCAGGGTTTTGGAATACGCCATTCAGTATAGGAAGATAATTCTCATTTCTGAGTGAAACTATCCTAATTTGTTGCATGACCGCTACCATATATATGTAGTAGATTAGTAATGCACATGAATTCTTCGGTATTTTCGATTGTTTCTCGAGCTACGAACGTGTTTCCTTGGATCCCCAGAGAGTCTTTGACTGTTGAACTTCAGATTTAATGTGGCTTCCCCACTGCAAACACTCACCAATAATAAGTTTTATTATTACTACGTTGGTCTTAATAATTGGATCATTTTATTTTACTTCTATCGTTTCCGCTCTGAATGATTTAATCAGATCTTTGCAAGTTTGATCTTAAAATCTTAAAAGATATATAATTTCTTAACATTTGAGAAGAAAGTAAATTAAATGTAATGTAATACTATATGATGTAATGTGTGAAGTTGAGAATGTAGAATATAAGATAAAGGTAATAGTTGCAATGTGTCATGTTGTCTGTTTTTGTCGCTAATTAATTAATTAAAGAAAGGATGTGTGGAGTGCAAAGAAAACCACGCACAATAAATTCTCTCTACAATAAAACCTATCTACACAAAATTCTTTGCATAATGAAAACTCTCCACACAAATCTCTTCACACAATGAAAGTCCTATGCACAAAACTCTTTGCACAATGTAAAGTTCTCTCATACTTTATGACAACGTTAGTGGATTGCATGATCATGTGAGCTAATTAGGATTGGAAAACCAATGTGGATGTGAACAAACTAAGAAATTTAAAAGATAAAGGAGCACCATCTCCGAGTGAGAAGAATTCTCTCCGCAAAATAAAATCTATCTGCACAAAACTCAGCACAATAAAATGTATCCGCACAAAATTCTCTTCACATTGAAATATCTCTCCACAATGCTCCTTGCACACTGAAAGCTTTCTGAACAAAGCTTTTCACACATTGAAATCTCTTTGCATAATGGAGATCTCTCTCATATGGATGTGGAGCAACCCATAAATTTAAAAGAGGAAGGATTATAATCTACATTTGGGTACCATGTAGCAAATAGTTTCCCCTACCAGTAATTAATTTATTAAATGTTGTGTGGGGTGTGAAGAAAACTTTGCACAATCAGATCTATTTGCACAAAACTTTATGCACAATGAAAGCTCTTCGCACAATGAAAACTCTCCTAAATTGGAATTGTTATCAGGATCATCATAGATGCCACCATGGAGGTGCTTGTTGTGGACTGGATATACACAATCTCCATGGATCTTTCTATCTCTATATTGAGTCTTCTTTTGCTACAATGTTTCATACTTCCACATGAATTCTCCCTCTGCATAGTTTTCCTACACACTTTCCTTCTGACATTACTAGTTCATAAACGATTGAAGCGAACAAAATTGCATTTAAGTTCAAACCAGATTAGTGAATCTCTCAAAGCGAAGATTATTGAGACAAAGAAATCTAGTATCCTACTTCACATTTGTATAGGGCTATTCACATTATCAAATGCACTAAATTCTACAACATTAGATGAAATTTGTCTTTTAATTTGTGATTTATGTAGCAAAACAAGTGTGCACAATAACAAATATAAGTGTGTTGCAATGTTCTGCATTTTCACATGCATTTTCTCTCTTCACAGTTCTCCCACATACTTCAACGAAAAAGTATTTCATTAAGTGAAGTGTGAAGGTTTTTTCTATGGACGTAGTATTCTATCTCTTACATAACATATCAATCCCACACAGTGAAAGCCATCTTCATACATGATGAAAGCTTGATCTATATCTCTATATTTTGAATTGTTCTACCACAATGTTTTATATTTCCACATGCATCATCCCTCTACGTGGTTCTCCCACACACGTTCCTTTCATATAATACTATAATTTAAATGATTAAAGAGAGTGAAATTGTATCTTAGTTCAAAATAAATCAACATATCTATCAAAGTGAAGAGACATGCATTCTCTCTCCGCACAGTCCTCTCAAATACCTTAGTGAAAGAGGTTTTCATTTTTCAAAGTGAGGAGGTCTTCTCATAGATATTGTACTCTATCTCTTAGATAACACATAAATCCTGCACAATGAAAGACATCTACCTCCATAGTGAAACCTTGATTCGTATCTTCATATTCCAATTTTTTTTCCAAAATGTTTTGTACTTCTGCTCTCATTCTCTCTCCACACAATTCTCCCACAAAGCTTCCTTTCACATAATACTCTAGTAATCTCACTCTACATTTGTATAAGGCTCTTGAAATTATCAAATGCACTAAATGCTAGATATTGTACTTCTCTACAATGTTTTATTAATGCTATGTCTCTTTATTAATCGAAGAATTAGTACGGAAGTAACAATTACTAGTAAATATTAGTGTTTGTAATATATTATATTACATAATCATTCTAATGATAATAGGTAACGTACATACTGTTGAAATCATTTAGACCTAGAGAATGCAAAAAATCATAAGTGTGCAACACAACCATATATGTTAAAAACTATGTCAAAATGGAAATGTTTGCGAAGATGAAAAAAATTAGAGTGAAGACACTCATTATGTTGCAAACAAGTTCGCACTTAGCATTGAATAATTAAATGAATTCTTACTAGTACTTTTAATATCTATTCAACAAATTTACATGCAATCATGTTATCCCTCATGTGCTCACTAACATTTATTCTCATGCACTGTGCAATGATTAGTGGCTACAAACATATCAATAAAATTGTATCTATTGATATTATAAAATACTCTTTTTTTCGTTTATTCGGTGAAACAATCTGCAGTTAGCACATAATTCGAGTTCTTAATAGCATTTACCATTTGTAAACAATTCAAGAATATGCACATGTTTTTGTAGCTAGTATGCCTCATACCAAGTGGAAATGATGTAAAAATATCCTTCGTGCACTTCTATTTGCATATTTCTTTTGCAAAATGGAAGCTTCATTTGCATCTCACATTCCACACATGTATAATGATTATTTTTCATAAACATATCGAGAAGAACATATTTATTGATATTATAAAATAGTATTTTCGCCATCTATTGAGTGAATCAGCACATAATTACAAACTTGTTTTCTTTGCACATTTATTGCACACATTACCTTATTTTACCGTAACATTTTATTGATTATCAAACATAAAAGAATAATCGATACAAAATCAGGACATCATAAAAAACTAATTGAAACTTAATTCTATGATTAACATATATATTTTTTAGATATTATAAAATAGTTTTTTCACCATTTATTCGACATATAATCAACAAACATGTTTTCCTTGCACACTTCTTACACATGTTTCGTTGTTTTTCGACAGCATTTTGGAAATTATTAGATATAAAATAACAAATGATATGTAATAAGGAAATCATAAAAACCTAACTAAGACTTAATTCTATGATTAGCAAATATATTTTTAGATATTAATGGCAGGTACTATTGAGATCATAAGAATTTGTAGCAGAGTAATGGTAAAATCGCTATATGTTTGTAGCCAATGTGAATTGAAGTCTATTGAATTTTGCTTATGTTTCTTGTTTCTTGCTTATTGGTGCTATATAATTGTCATGTTTTTACAATGTTTAGACTCATGAAAATGTTGCACTAGATACCTCTAGTCAGGTTATATACATATGAAACATTCTTTGCGAAACAATGTAACCATGTGTAGATCTTTATTTTCTATACCAGTTACCTAAGCAAAATCACATTGAATATAATAAATCATCTACTATTATTTTTCCAAATTGCATGAAATAAAGACTTCTCTCTAATTGCATGTATTATAATTACTACATACTAACTCCATTATTGATGAAAAAATAGATAAATTGCAATGATTTAATCAATCAATTTTGCATCCCCATACAACATAAAAGGAGGAATGCATTGAGGCTATCTAGCAAGATTTATTTTGTATTGAGGTTGAGAAAGCGACTTCGATAAAATGAGCATGAGTTTGTATGGCTCAAAGCTCCTAGGTAAAGAAGGTTACTCATGAATGATAGTCTCAATTAAATGATACTCATATACATATTTAGGACTTGCACACTTGCATTGTTGATGACTATATAGGAAGCATAAAATGCCACCTTATAAAAAGGATCAAAATTACGTGAATGAAGCTACAGGGTATTTGGTTGATACAAAAGGGGCCTTGATGTAATGATGAGAACTTAAGAGAGATACGTCAATCATGTCAATGCATGCTTTATAAACAAAGCAATAGGATTACAAATTAGTTGCAAACTACAATTTTTTATGTGCAGTGATTCCTCATTAGCCACTAGAGTGTGACCCAATGGCCTTGTTATCTTGTGACCTATCTTTCCCTCCAAAATGCGACTGGGTTATCGTATTAATCCATTAAGTAACAAAATTATAAAACCACACTTGTAAAGGTTAAAGGTTTATGTGAACTAATCTATTATGCAACTCTCGAAGCTGAATTCTTATGACATCCCACTGATCACAGTCTTTACATGTGAGCTTTCCTCAAGTCACATTATGCTTTTGCAATCTCCCCAAGTCACACTTCTATCTGTGATGAGTATAGGTCGCAATACCATTTGCGACCTTCTTGAAGTTGTAGTCACATTAGTGACCCCCACAATTCATAGTCACAAAATGTGACCTCCATCATACACTAGTTCCACCTACTCTTTTCCTTAACCATTTATATCTTCAATGCATTTTTCCTTCTAGACATGACAAAATGAGCATGAGTAAAAATGTTAAAGTGTTGTGGGGTAGCTCAAAGAATGATCACACACTATTCACTTAAAAGTCGATGCACTTTCAACATGCATTCACAGTTGTAAATAGTTAATGGGAAAGAGATTATTCATAAGATTGAGACTTTTTGTTATTGACCAGAATAAAAGGCTAAGATAAAGGTAGATGCCTATGTTGCCCAAAATATTGATGGGAGAGGGATTCTTATTAACATGACCTACTCCAAGAGTGTTTCATTATAACTTATGGGCCCATGTACATTCATCTTATTTTGAGTCACATAACAATAATAAATGGTTTGATTGGTTCCTGTACATGATGCAAAATTTGGTTTTCGCTTCTCAAGAATTGATTTTCACCCAAATATAGAAAGACATCGAAAAATACAATACAAGGAAAGGATCACATGGAAAATTCATCATCATTCCAATAGGAGAAACCTCCCTCCTTAGTGCCTTCATAAGGGAGAAATACTCTCATCTCTATGACAATGAAGAAAGGATTTCAACAACATTGCAAGGAGCTAAGTGAATATACACTACATCGCAAATCACAATCTCAATCTCTAGATAGGTATGTGAATTTCTCTATTGCTCATAAGTGCAACTTGGAATAAGTCACATTTCTAAATATGCCTTGCTTTATAATGCAAACCTATGACCACTCTAGAGTTTCAATTACGAGTAAGCCTTAAGGTGCAACTAACATTATGGGGAAAGGGTGTGATTTTCTTTGTGGACTGTGAATGTGACCTGTGTTATAGCGATGTCATATGAAAAATGAGATATAGCTTAAATATGCTAAATTCATAATTTGATACCAACACAAAAAAGGACAAGGTTGGAGATCAAGTGTTTTTACTGCATTCTTATAAAGATGTGTTCTTAAAATTAGGTTTCTTTTGTGGAATTTGGAAATCATGCACTCTATTGATTCTTAGATTGTGGATCATATTCTTTACCACCATTCAAACTAAGGAGGGATTTCATTCATTTTCCTTCTAGCGCAACGAGTTGAAAGGGATTCTTAAAATTGATGATATAAAGAGGATTATGCTAGTCGTAGGTATGAAATTTGATAATCTATTTAAGGAAAAAAATTACAATTTTAGCTTCATGGTGGAGGACATTTCTCCTTACGAATACTGAGTTTTGGCCCTATTTTCACTACAATGGCCATAAATGATTGAATTGATACACACTTTGTTGTTTCTTATGCAAATTTTACATTCATACTATCCATTGAGTTATCCATAGTGGGTTTTTGGATGCTGCTCTTTCATTGGTTGTTTCTCTTATGGCAGAAGATTCCTTAATATAGGCTCAAATTACCGTGAGTGAGGGAAAGCTTATTTATTCTAAGATGGATATGGAAGGGTATCTAATGAAGGTGGAAAAAGTTAAATTCCTAGAGATATGACCTTTCTAGATATTGCCTTGATCCTTCAAGGATATATCTTATCCTCCATAAGTTTGAGTTTATGTTGGAAGGGAAATGGCATAGATCATCTAACGAGCGTGTTTCAAGTATTGTCCTATAAAATGGGATTCTTGTTGGAATTGGTGTAGATATGGAAAATGGTGGTCTTTTGAACACCTATATAAATTCTTGGGTTTAAAAGCACCAAACTGTTTTGCTATAATGAGAATTCATTGGAAAAATCTTCCATTATCTGGTAGGCATTAGTTGGGCATCATTTATTAGAGGAACTTCTAAAACTCTATAGTATACATCATCATTTTCCTTTTATCACTATGTTAGATTCGTGGTTTCACTTTTTGGGGTTGCAAGGTTTTCACAATTGAAAGGGTTCGAGCATTGTAGAGAATGACGAGAAGTCAATGGTCATTTGTCAATTTAGAGGAGAATAGGAATAGGGGAGTCAAGCAACAATATATTGGTCCTCTTCCTTATGCACAATAGAAGCATAGATTCAAAGAATTAAGCATCTTTCATAAAGAGTCCTAGATCCCAAAATCGTTGGAAATACATGCCTCTTTGCATTGGAGATTAATGAAGTTGTATTCAACATTTTCTTTATAGATGATGCCTCCATTAGCTTAGGTGTTGGATACATGAATAAGGTCAAAGGGAATGGCTGCAGAAATGTGAATGCCTAAACTGAATTGACAACACCACTACTCATTTTTTGACAAAGAGGAATGTTCATAGTTATTCTGGGATCCATTGTGAATATTTTGAAGCCTAGAAAGACTAAGCAGAGGCCACATGCATTGACAACATCGTGGCACAGAAAGGGACTATATAGGAGTCAAAATTAATGTCTTTCTTTTGATTAATTGTTTTTTTTAATGTCGTTCTTTGTGAATATGTATGACCAATTTCATTTTTTTGCGGTTTGAGGAAAGGAAATGAAATTTTGACTTTGATGGAGGAAGTGAGGATTCATCACAAAAATTGCATAACTAAGTTTTCGACAAGTCAGAGATTTAGATCCACATAAGCTTCTGGACAGAGTTAGAAATACCAAGGGCCCAACATCAAAGGTTGGTTGGATGCAAGTGAGTTGTAGTAGCTAGAAAATAGGCTTGCTTTGTGACCCAACAACAACTTTGGAAATGAGTACTCTAGGGATTCTAAGAAACCTTTGTACTCTCCTCACAATTACTCCTCTGAAATAATGTAAATATTTCTCATCATAATGCCAATAGTTATGTTGAGATCGATTGAGCATGTATTAGTCAATCGACATGAAATAGTAATGAGGAAGCTCAAGAGTTATGAGGGTAGGTGAAAGGCCACAATAGGTGAATTGTCATCTCATATATATAAATATACCCTCATGCCTCATTTTGGGAGGAATTTTAGCACTTTATCTTATACTAACAGTAAATAGTTGATCAGAGCTTAAATATTTAGAGGTACTCAACTATTGCAATCTAGTACGGTGAGTTGTGGTGAGGCTACAATTTTTCTTTGGATGATGGTATGAGCAACCCATGTTCCACTATGTAGCTTGATGGTTTGCATGACTTGTACTTGTATTTGAAGGAGTATTAATAAGAAGTTATTATCTTTTAATATGGATTCTCATGCACCTTTAGGATGGTTGTATTGAATTTCTTGTATTTTCGTCATGTTTGTATGTGTTATTTTATATGCGCATATATTAATGAACTCATTCTTAGCTTATGGATTTCATGTCTTCTTTGAATATGTGCTTACTTATTCCATGCCATGCCAGTAACTTATTGTGAACTATTTTTCAATTAACCTCTGTCATGTTCGTATTCAACTATGTTTGAGATGGTTTTAGCTCACCAATCCTTCTCATGGAATACTTCTTCTTATTTTCATTGTTACTTTCCCCTATCTGATTTTGTAGGTTGTCAATTTTGGGTTGACATTGTTCCCATTGTCTAGGCATTTAATTCTTGTCCTTTCTCTAACATCTCCTCATTTGAAAATCAAGAGAAAAACCAACATGATGTCAGTTGGGACTACATACTAGATGGGGCTTGTATCCCAAATGGTGTGAGGTCTAATTGGGACTTCATAGAAGGGAAACCCCCTGGCTATTGGTGGTACGTTCTAGCCCATCAATATATTTTTGGTGCTATAAAGAGGCCCAAATGACCAATTGAGCTGATGGAGCCTTTATTATAACCTCATATTTTTTAAATTGTTGCTTCTAAAATCTCTATCCTGGGTTGTTTTTGAAGAAGTATTAATATGTCGATACCCAGAAAAATAGTTTATCACTTGTTGTTATTTAGTTTTAATGGTGAGGGTCAAATAACCATATTTGGAAACATGTGTTAAGCTATCCATTTATTTAATCCTCATTCTTAAAGGTCATGTCTAGAAATAGTGTCATGCATTACCAACCACTTCTATCCCTTTGTTCAAGTGACTTACTAAGGAGATTTGACAAGATTTTGATAGGTACAATTATCATGATGTGTTTAAAAATATAAATAAGATTAGAATGACACATAAAGAATCAATAGAGGATTTATCTTGTAGGGTTTTTCACCTTTCTTATGAATTTCCTAAAAGATATTTGGATTGGATGTATTTGAGTGAGAAGTTCTTGTGATTGGTTTATGTTTCTCTGCAACAATTTCAATATGAAATGCATCTAGATAAAGTGATTTTCATCTTCAACCCTCTTAGTATTAAAAATGTGATAAATTCCTTCATCCCAGGGTATTTTAGGAATAGGTCAATGCCCAGTTTCACTTCGAAGCTCGTGAGAATTAGTTCTTATCTTCACAATGTTCATTTTCTTCTTAGCACTAGTCAATACATGAAGATAATTATGGTTAGCAAGAGTGGGGTTGATCACTTCAATTTGATTTTATTAATTTTATTATTATTTTAGCCAACATTTAAATGATTACATGGGTGCTACAACATATCCCCCATACTTTAACCTTTTATTATTTATTAATTGAGATGAGATGTGAATGTTTATAAACATTTACACCACTACAGCATTGATCCCATAATGGGTTATAGTGTGCCTCTCAATGGAATCATTATTATACATATAATTACTATAGAGTGGATCTCAATGAAATTATTATTACACATATAATTACTATATAATAAACAAGGACTACATGGTTGTTAGTACATGTCACTTAGTTAGCTAAATTAAAGTAAAAATATTGATTTCAAGTTATTGTTAATGTTTAGTATCGAGTCAATTACGGTATTACTAATTTCTAAACTGAGTTATTTTCTTAGTTATAGCTTCGTGTTGTGGTGTTCGAGAATCCAATCCTACCCAACATCAATAATAATGTCTTATTGTAGTGACAATGTTTTTGTTGAGAATGCTTTCCAAAAATAAATTACATTTTTCTATCTAATGTATAGATAGATATATTTGAAAGGGTAGATGTTCTTGCTAGATATATTTATGAAAAATATGTTGAATATATTCCTTACAAAAAAAACAATATTAAAAATTGAGTTGTTATATTTAAGAATTTCAATTTTTAGTGGTTTCCTATGAAGCTTAAGCCATACTACTAAACCTAGATTACAAAATCCCTTCTTGCTAGGATGTCTTAACTAGACAATACTAAACAAACTTTCATATTAATTTTGTATACGAAAAGGAAAATAAATACATCAAATAACTACATAAAATAAACATGTGTAGTTTAAGTTGATGCATATAGAATTTAAACATGGTGATTTCTAACTAGATAATGATTTCAACATTTTCTAAATAGGTGATGATTTCATATGGGCAAGGAATTTCTTAAGAATTTTGTGATTTTTTTCAAGAAATCTGATTGTGGAGTGTTTGAATGGTGTTTTTATTTTATTTTAATAATATGGTGGAAATGGATTTAGCACCGTCAATAACCAATGGGCAGCAAAATCATAGAACATCAGAGTTATAACCTGAATTTCCAAAATTTGCGATTCTTTAAACTATTATTTTCAAGATTTAGTGATTTTATTTCAACATACTATGAGTGTATTGTGTACAAACAAGAAAAAAACCATTTGAATGAATTTTGTGTCTAAATAAGAAGATTTAATACCTTCAAATTGTTGGGTTTACATAAAGGAATAAATGATAAAATAAAAATAAAAGGACAAAATGGAAGAATATAAAATGGATTAATTTGGAACCTACAAATATCTATCATGTAGTAATGTGTACATAATGTGTAGTATCTATCAAGTATAAATAATTTATGTCATTTTTATATTCTAATGTCCTTTCCATCCCATTACATATTTGAAAATGATCATATATAGGGTTCTAAAATAATTGAATAACTGACTACCATCCACATGAATTAATGAATTTGCAGGTTGAAAAGAGGAAGGGAGAGAAAATGCTTGAAAGATTTAAGAATCATGTTTGGAAAACCTTTCTTCTCAATGAAATTGCTTTGTCTTGAAAAAACAGAGTAGCACTATCGATAAGAAGGCTGTCATCACCATCACCATGGCATGACCAAGAACAGAAGTGGCTTGAGAAGAAACATCAACAACAATTAGAAGAGGAGGAGGTAGTGGTGAGAATCTATTGCAACATGACTAGCAACAAGATGAGGCAAGGAGAAGAGACTAATTGCAACAATGTGCTAGAATCTGAGTTTGAAGTGAGTTGGGAGTTTGATTTTGAAGTCAATCAGGAATCTCACAATATTATTATCAATATGACGAGTCACACCCCAAGTAACAACAATAAAAATAAAGAAGATGAAGAGACTCACATCGACATGATAGAATCTGAGTGTGAAGGTGTATATCACACCCACAGTACCTATGGCTAGTGTGGGAATTCACAACACAACAAGCAACACACGTACTAAGAAGGAGGAGAAATAAATAACAGAGGAGTGTGAGTGAACTGTGACGATATTTCATAGTTTTTAATCAGTTTTATTTTTTAGTGAAATGTAATTTTGTTGGATGTTTCATCTTCTCGGGACAACTTGTTTTGTTTCTTGTTTGTGGGCATCAAATTTAGCAAAAAGCTTTCATGTTGTCGTATTTTTCAGTGACTTCTCATTGTTCTAAGGATTCATTCAGAGGTATTTATTTAGGATTTTAGTACAGATATTATTTTCTGTAATTTATTAGATAGACACAATAACATTGACTATGTAGTTTATTTAGCCCACGGGATTTTGGATTAACGGTGAATGGGTGCATTGTTAAGGCACTCCTTGCGATAGGTCACTGGTTAAAATTCCCCATGGGTACCTACCAAAAAAAAACGATACATAGTTTATTTAAATTAATCTCTTCCTCACATAATTTTTTTTGAATGTATAAATTGTATTCTTTTGTTCCAATTAAATTAGTAACCAAGTTCTTTTATTCAATTTGTCAAACATAAATTTGTATCTATTTAAGAGTTTCAGAGTAGATAAATTGAAAAAAATAAGAAGCTCACTGGATATATTGCAACACAAATATTACATTCTTCTAAAGAGCATAGCTCCAAACTTGGCATGCATTAATCGATTACACATGAGATCAAAATATTAACCACAATATGCCATAGATTCTCCATCATCTAGAAAAAAAAAATGTTGCTTAGATTGATCGAGTCATTTCAAATAGGTTTCTGACTTTTGTTTTAGCCTCAAAGCAAACTCTCCCAAAAAAGGAGAACTCCTTTAGACGATTCTTTGCCTTTTTATTAAGTTTTTTTTGTAAATATGCAAAATAAGATAGTTGAGAAATTACCTTCAACAGTTAGAACTTGTAAGAAAATTTCTATTTTGGTCTTTACATTTTCCACGATCATTTTAGAATTTGCATAAAAAAAAAAAAAAATTGCCATATTCATAACACAATTCATCCCCATATTAATTGGAATAAATTAGATTTTGATTTCTCTTTTGATTTTTATAGAATATATTTCCCTTGCCAATTCCAAAATATTTTTTTATAATTATTTTAAATAAGATCCCAAAATCTTTTTGATAGTGATTTTAGATAAGATTTTTTATTGTTTTTTTGACAAAATAGGCTTTGTTTTTAAAACGAGTTAACTTATATGTAAATTTCCAACCTCATTCTCTCTCCATTTTCAACTTTTTCCTTTACATTGATCTTTTGTATTTTAATATCATTGTATATATACAAATCCTTCTTCATTCTTCACTTTTATTGTACTATGTTTATACCCCTTGGTGAGATTAAAGTATTCTTCAACAAATTTATTAGTATCATTGTTTCTGTTTTGAAGTTAAAAATAATCTTTCATATTTGTCAGAAACTAGTCCAAATTCCCAAAAGAAGTTAAGAAAAGACAAATAAAGGAAAATCAAATCACCTTAAGAGCAAGTGGTAAAGACTATAAGCTTTTGATCAAGTGAGATAGTTCAATATTGAAAACGAGGACCTTTTTAATAAAATATTTTCTATTGGAACTTGAAAGAGAATATTTGAAAATTAAGAGGCAATCTATATTGTAAAGCTTATAGAATATGTAAATTCGGCATAACGTAAGTGATTTCTTTTTACCTTCTAGTTTTGAATAGAATTTTGTTTACTAGTTTTTATATTCAATGATCTTATATATCTCAACATTCTTCTAGAATTTATGCCTTATGACATTTGCTTTGCAACATTTGGTACAATTGATTGTTTAAATTTGTTTATAGATTTGGAAGTGCACAATAAACAATAAAAAGGCATTTCTGCATTTGTTTCTTTATCAATTACAATGTAAATAAAAAATTATAAATGAAACATTTTTAAATTTGTAGTAGTATCATAATAATATACTAGTGTCTATATACTTGGAACATATAATTCCTATTTGGCTCAGTTTTGATTCTTTATATGTAAAAGATTATTTTCCTATTTTCTAGGAGGTTTTTAGATCTAATTGATTCCTATATTGTGGTATTGTTGACATATTTTCTCAACCAATGTATTGTGTGTCCAAAATTATCTACTAAGTTGAAACAATACTTTATATTTATATTTATATATATATATATATATATATATATATATAAATATATATATTAATTTGATGAATATAAATCAATACATCATCAAAATGGCGGTATCAGAGCCCCTCTGGGCCTAGGGCTTCGGCATGAGGAATATACTGAGTATATTTATGTTGTTTTAGTGTTTTGTTTTCCATCGTTTTGATGTTAGCATGAGGATTCAGTCCTACATATGGTAATGTGAAATTGTGTGCTTTTCTCAGTACTTTGGAAGAGTTTGTCTGCACTGGTTCTCTTAATATTCAGATGGTTGAAATTGGCCAGCGACAAAGTCATTCCACAATCGTTCTTTTAATAAATTGGCATTTTAGATTTGTGTGAACTAGTGGACAGGAGTAATATTTTTGTTGTTCATATTTTGATAACCATTTCATGCTGACGTGGACTCTTGTCGCTCAGATCGAAAGATTTTGACAGCCATTATGATTGGTGTCTGCGGTATTCGCCGATTGAAGAGATCTCCGACCGTGTTGAATTTTTATGTGGACAGTGTCAATCCAACCAGTGACTGGTGCAATGTGGACACTGTCTATTTCATGTTTTAAGAGCATGTAGAACGGTTTCGAAGAATAATTCTACGTAAGTTGTACATGCTGTTTTCTCCCAAGATCTCACAGCTATAATGTCCTCGTTGGCAGCAAAACATGATTATTGTCCTTCTTTGTAGCTTGTGGGTTGCGATTTGACACATATAAGAGGATTTGTGTTGGCACCGAAGTTTCCCAAGAATTTCTCCTGTTTGTGCTCAGGTTTGAAGAGTCAACAAGCGGAAGAGCGATTGGTTTGGAAAGTCACTGGTGCTATTGGAGAAGCACATACCTTGATATCATGTTCGGGTGATTCGATGTCAGAGAGATACACACCAGTGCAGACTGAGTGTGGGAGTGTCTTCTGACCAAAATCATGGAAGAGCTACACTGAATTTAGTGTTGGAAAAACGTTCAGCGTGGAAAACTAGCAGTTGTGTTGTGTGGAAAAACGCTTGTGCTGGACCACAAGTGGACAGCCAACATGGAGGAGAACCTGTATTGTGTTGTAGAGCTATTTTATCCTTTGTGAGAAAACGATCTATTGAGTGTTTAATTCTTGTTTAGATCATTCCCTTAATTTATTATGTTCAAAGAGTTGCAAAGAGAGCACATTTGTTATAAAGATTTAGAGTTTAACCTTGGTGACCCATCCCTGTGTGCATGGAGAGTGTCTGTTGGGTGTAGACGAGTTGTTGAGATAAAAGAAATCTTTTAGAATCCTCTTAGTGCTCAAGAAGGTGAATGGTGAAGGCAAAAAAAATTATTGAGGTGGTTGGTCATGGCGAAGGTAAGAAAAATTATTGAGGTGGTTGCTCATGTTAGTGGATTTCAGGTTGTTGTTAAATGTTTGAGATTTTGATTTTAAAAGACTCAACCGAATAAAAAAATTTCTTAGTTGTTCTCACACACTAACGATTACAATCAACCCAAGTATGATGGAGCATTGTAGAAAACGTGTATTTTTGTATGTTTTTCGTGCAAGCAATATTGATTTAGCTCTAGCACTTGGACAAAGATTTGATGGATTCCAATAGAAATATTTGAGCAATGTTGGGGTTCTGTCAGCCCTTCGGAGAATCGAATATGTGACCTGCTACTGGTGTCACATACGAGCAGCCAAGGAGCCATCAAATTTATGTCATTTCATGGTAATTCCGGTAGTCATTAAAGTGACATTGGTGTAACCAACTATTATCACAAGTGTGTTGGAACTGGTCATTCCACAAAAATAAAAATTTGCAAGAAAATTATTGATTATCAGATATGATGAAGACATGACACTAAAGATGGCATAAAACAATAGTGATGGAAGCATCATCAAACATTAAAGCATGAAGAACAGCTAAGTTTGTTTGAGTTTGTAGAATATACTCATGACTATGACAAAGCATGTGTCACACATTGTAATTATAGCAAATCTACACGTGATATATTGCTTTGTAATCGTCCGTTGTGGTCCTTGAAATTTTTTGTGTACATACTATCTTCTTAAGCTTGGAGTATATTAAAAGGGCATATGCATGTAAGAACCATAGAGGCATGCAAACCCATTTGTTATGTGTTCCCTAGTAATATAATGTTTTGGAATCAATCATTTGGTAGGTAAGAGGGTGGAAAGTGTATTCGTATCTAAGCTTGATATGTGATCGAAAAGTTAAGTCTTCAATTAAGGGGGGGAATTGTGAGATGGAATAATCTCAAAGTGTGAAGGACCAAGTTAAAGAGGGTTCATAAAGAATTTGAATGAACCATGTATGTGAAGAACTTCCTACTAGAGCAGTGGATAAAGTAGTTAGGTACCTATGAATTCGGTGGATGGTTGAGTTGAGAATAATTAATATTATTTTGATATTAATGAAGAAAATAGTTACGTTGTTGTAACTTTCTCCCTAGTTTAGGATTAGTTCCTATAGTTATGGCGTTGGGTGCAACTTCCTATTTCCTAGTCTTGTATTTAATGATGTAATCTTTGATTGATTGAAAGAATAGAGTGGACGAGAGTGATCTCTCAAGTTTTGTGAGTGTAGTCTCCAGGTGCAGGCCACACCTGAGATCGACATCTCTTTCTTTTCAATTCTGTTCACATTTTATCTTGGAATCAGAGTTCAGATTGAGTGAGCTTGATCTTCTGTCACCTGTGAGGCTGAAGTGCCTGTAGTAGCTAGCTTGCATGTGTGGCGGAATTGCCTGTGTGGCTTGAAGTGCCTTTGTGGCTGTGTGTACACGAGAGCTCTGTGCTCAAGTGAGCAGGTGGACTGCAGAACACCTGGCTCGGACTCGGATTTTATTTTTTTTTCCTGAGTAGAAAGGCCGATTAGCGAGGATTTTGCACTGACAATCATGCCAGAAGAGGAATTAGCGTGGATTTAGAGGGATAAATCGCGCTAAAGTGCCAGAAAGCCCGATTAGCGCGGAATTTTACCGGGAAAGTCGCGCCAATTTCAATAATCTAACCGATTTTTAATTAGCACGGTTTTTTCGCTCGAGGTAGCACCAGGGGGATCTGCGAACAACGTGAACATCGTTTGGCAGTTTGTAAATGGTGCAGATCGGCGGAGTTGCAGATCCGTCCGAAAGAGACAGATCGGGAAAGCGCCAAAGGAGATCTGCGGGAAACCTCGACTTCGCTTGGCGATCTACAAGGAGAGCAGGATCGGCGAAGTGGCAGATCAATCTGGGAGAGGTGGATCGGATCAATTGTGATGAGATCATTGTTTCGGCTGTGTTGGAAATGCTGAATTTTCTCATTGGAGTAGGAGTGCCAGACACTACAGATCGGTGGCAGAGGTGACAGATCGATCTGACAGGTATTGTTTTTTGTTGTTGTTAAGCAGATTCACAATGAGTAATATGATGGAATCTTACCTTAATGAGTCTGGTAAACTCAAAGGGTCTAACTTCACAAATTGGAAGTTTAAGATCCAGACTCTGCTCGAAGGTGTGAATGCTTGGGCTATAGTAACAGGCGACGAGCAGAAGCCGGCCGCAACCACACAGAAGGAAGACTGGGAAGAACGAGAAAACAAAGCCAAATTCCTGTTGAAGATGTCTGTGAAAGACAATGTTATTGCACACATCAGAGATTGTAAAACGTCCACGGAGATCTAGACGAAAATCAAAAATCTGTATCAGACCCAGAATACAAACAGAGTTTTGGCTCTGAAAAGCAAGCTATTTTCAACGAGGATGGACGAAAGGGAGTCTGCTACTGCATTTTTCGTGTGAATTAAGGATGTTAAAGATGGATTGGGGGCCATTGGAGTGGCGGTGGTTGATGAAGATCTCGTTGCAATTACAATGAATGGGATGCGTGATGATTTCCAAACCTTCATCACTGGAGTCTCGGCAAGGGAGAAAACACCCACGTTCGATGATCTCACTGCGATCTTGCAGCAAGAGGAATACCAATGGCAGAACCTGAATCTGAACCTCGAAAGTGACGATCTCGCGCTGGTGGCAAAACGACAACTATCTAAAGGAAAGAAGCCACAGCAGCAATCAAAGCAAAAAGGAGGAACAACACAGAAGAATCTGCATGCTCATAAAGGTATTCTTGCAAATCATTATGAAAAAAAATGTTATTATTGTGGAAAAACGGGTCATATACAGAGAGATTGTTATGATAAGAAGCAGGCTGATGAGGCAAGGAGGAGACAGGTAAATCCAAAACACAAAGGATATTTTGTTGAAGAAGAAGACTTCAGTCATGAATTTCGACTGTTCACAGTCAACTGTGCCCTTTCAGCATCGAATGAAGATGGCATCTGGTATGTCGATTCCGAAGCATCCTCTCACATGACAGGTAATAAGGAATTTTTTTATAGTCTTGAAGATATTATAAATGGATAAAAAATATATCTATGGGATGATAATGGATATCAGATTAAAGGTCATGGGGTGATTTCAGTTAAGTTACCAAATGGAAAAATTAGTCACCTTTCAAATGTTTTATATGTACCTCGAATAAATAAAAACCTGATATATGTATCCATGATGGCTGATCAAGATATGCATGTTGAATTCTTCAAGACTCACTGTGTGATAAAGGATTGCAGGAATGAAATCGTTGCAATAGGCATGCGAGTTGGAAGCCTATACAGATTGGATGCAAAAAGTATATCAAAGCAAGCCATGGTTGCAGGAGATTCGACAGCTGAACAACTCTAGCATTAGAGGTTTGGTCATCTGAATCTGCAGGATCTCATGTTGTTACAAAAGAAAGGTATGGTCGAAGGTCTCCCCATATTTCGTAACATTCAGTTAAACAGTGATGGTTGTGCCTTAGGAAAGATGCATAGAGAACAGTTCCCTGTGCATGATAGGAGGAGGCAAACATAAATCTTAGAGCTAGTGCACATTGATGTATGTGGTCCCATGCAGACAAGGTCGCTAGGGGGAGCATACTATTTTTTTTATTTACTGATGACTGTGCTAGGTATTCATGGGTTTATTTTTTAAACAAGAAAAGTCAGACTTTCCAATGTTTTATAGATTTCAAAACCCTGGTGGAAAAACAGTTTGGTAAAAGTATTAAAATTCTCTGATCTGATCAAGGAGGAGAATACAAATTAAAGGAATTCATGAAATACTGCAAAACTCACGAGATTGTTCAGCAATATACAGTGTCGCATACACCACAACAAAACGGAGTTGCAGAGCGTAAAAACAGAACCTTGGTGGAGTGTGCAAGGAGCATGCTGCAAGGTAAGGGTCTATCTAATATTTTTTGGGCAGAAGCGATAAATACTGTTGTATATTTAAAAAATAGAAGTCCTACTAGGTTTCTTGGCTTCAAAACCCCTTTTGAAGCCTTATATGGATTTAAACCAGTAGTAAACTACTTAAGAGTCTTTGGACCCAAAGCTGATAGAAAGAAATTAGACCCTAAGGCAGTCAAATGCATCTTTGTTGGTTATGGCACAGAGTCTAAAGCATACAAACTGTTCAATCCTGAGTCTCGTAAGACATTTGCAAGTAGAGATGTAGTCTTTCATGAACAGGTATAGGAAAGGAAAGCTAATGTTGGAGATGATTGGCACATTCCATTGTTGTTGGAGGAAAGTAGCGAGGATGAAAGGGAGGAGGAACAGGAGCAGAAAGAAGAGAATGAAGAAGAACAGCAAGAAGGTGAAAAAGCAGGCCCAGTTATTACAGAGGAAAACAAATTTGAGGCAAGTCCCCTACCAAGGAGGTTAGGTAGGAAGACTCAATTACCATTAAAGTTGAGAAACTATGCTTTGATGTCAAAAGTTTTGAACATTGTAGAACCCTCTAATTACAAAGAAGCTAGTCAATTTAAGGAATGGAGAGCTGTAATGAATGAAGAAATGGAATCAATTCTTAGAAATGATACTTGGGATTTAGTTGAGCTGCCTAAGAATAAAATAGCCATAGGATGCAAGTGGCTGTTTAAACCTAAAATGAATGCAAACGGAAGTATAGATAAGTTAAAAGCTAGGTTGGTTGCAAAAGGATATTCACAGAAGAAAGGTATAGATTTTGATGATACTTTTGCACCCGTAGCAAAGCTAAATATAATCAGAATGCTTATTGCTTTAGCTACTAAATATAATTGGGAATTACACCAGCTTGATGTTAAATCCGCATTTTTAAATGGTGATTTAAAAGAAGAAATTTACTTAGTACAACCAGAAGGATATGTAAAGCAGGGGCAGGAACATCTTGTTTGCAGATTGAAAAAGGCTTTATATGGCTTAAAGTAGGCACCTAGGTCTTGGTACGAAAAAGTTGATTCTTTCTTTATAGAGTATGGTTTCCATAGAAGTTTAAATGACCCAAATTTGTATACCAAGTACAATAACCAGGGACATATTATTTTGATTTCTTTGTATGTAGACGACATGATTATAACAGGAAATGCAAATGATTTAATCAAATGAATAAAAAGGCTTATGGCACAAGTTTTTGAAATGAAGGATCTCATAAGCCTTCACTATTGTCTGGGATTAGAAGTATTCAGAGATACTGGGCAAAATTTTCTTACACAAGGGAAGTATGCTAAAACTCTGTTGGAAAAGTTTGGTATGGATCAGTGTAGAACAACAGCGACACCTTTGCAGCAGAATCTGAAATTGAGCAGTGATGATGGCACTAAGGAGGTTGATGCCACAATGTACAGACAGCTGGTTGGCAGCTTGATATATCTTACAACAACCAAACCTGACTTAGCATACTCTGTTAGTGTGTTGAGCCAATTCATGTCGAAACCGCGTGAAAGTCACTGGACAGTAGCAAAAAGCGTGTTGAGGTATCTTTGTGGTACTGTTCATTTTGGTATTTTATACACTGATGTATCTGATGTTACTCTAGCAGGTTTTTCAAACTCAGACTGGGCAAGTAACCTGGATGATCGGAGGTCCATCACAGGTTATGCATTCAACATAGGTTCTGGGGTCATAGCATGGAGCAGCAAGAAACAGAGTATTATAGCTTTGTCGTCATGTGAAGCTGAGTATCAAGCATTGTGTGCAGCAACATGTGAAGCGATCTGGTTGAGGAGACTTCTCAAAGATGCAGGAAAAGAACATAAGCAACCCACTTCTATCAAAAGCGACAACCAGAGCGCCATCAAATTATCATACAATCCAATGTTTCACAAAAACACCAAACATATAGACACTCAGTTCCATTTTGTTAGAGAAAAAATACAGTCAAATGAAATTGCTATTGAATATTGTAAAACTTGTGACGATGTGGTTGATATTCTTACAAAGCCTCTTGCACGAGTGAAATTTGAATTGTTTAGAAAGATGCTAGGAGTTCAGGAGAACCCTTTCTCCATTAAGGGGGGAGTTGAGAATAATTAATATTATTTTTATATTAATGGAGAAAATAGTTACGTTGTTGTAACTTTCTTCCTAGTTTAGGATTAGTTCCTATAGTTATGGGGTTGGGTGCAGCTTCCTATTTCCTAGTCTTGTCTTTAATGATGTAATCTTTGATTGATTGAAAGAATAGAGTGGACGAGAGTGATCTCTCAAGTTTTGTGAGTGTAGTCTCCAGGTGCAGGCCACACCTGAGAGCTACATCTCTTTCTTTTCAATTCTGTTCACATTTTATCTGGTTGTTCCTTTATATGGGTGCAGAGAATTTGATGATGTCTACATGAACAAGGAACAAGGTGTAATCATGAGATTGGACCAAATGTAGATATTTACTGATTGATATTGACACAAGTATCCATTAAGGGGTCGAATGGGAAAATATAATTCCTACTTGTCTCAGATGTTATTCTTTCTATGTAAAGGAGTTTCTTCCTATTCTCTAGGAGTTGTTTAGATCTATTTGATTCCTAGATTGGTGTGTGGTTGAGATATTGTCTCAACCAATTGATTGTGTTTCCAAGATAGTTTACCTATCTTGAGACAACACTTTTATATATATATATAATATATATATATATATATATTATATATATATATATATAATATATATATATATATATATTATTTGATCAATGTAATTTAGTGTGCATCATCAAAATTTATCTTATACATATGTGTGGAATGCATTGGGATGTAGAAATTTATTATGCACAGCATTATCTTAGTTTGTTAAAAAAATATATAATGTTTACGTCAATATTTTTGGTTTCTTCAAGGAAAGTAATTTATTTTAGTATATTAAGTGCAATGGTAGCTCATTCCAACAAAAATATGAGGAAGTTGGAAGCCTAATATTCTTGGATTATGCTCGAAAGGAAGACAACCTCAAATGAATGCCAATAGATATGCCAAGCCAAAAAGAGCTCTTGGAAGATGAAAACCAAAGATGAATAAAATTGTATATCTTGTGAATAGAATAAATGATATAATTTAGAAACTCTACCTTTTAATTTTTTGTGTGTTCAAAATGATAAAAGAATAAGCTTATTCCTGCGCTACTCAAATTTGAGCCACTATTATATGGCCTTCTTAGAAATCAAATCAGTTTGTGAGCCATAGGTGTGTGGAATTTTCTTAACGATAAGTGTGGTGTAATAAACCTAGACAATCTTAATAGATAATCGGGAATCCTAAGAAGTTATAAGCATGTATAATCTACTTAGTGTAAATTAAGAATAATGAGGTTAAAATAAAGGTAACACCTTGCACCCGAGCGTTGTGCCACTTTTAGCCTGCCTCATTATCGATTATTGACACATACTTTATGTTGTCTCACGGTCCATTCCCTACACGTGTGAGCTTCAAGTCTGCATCGTAGAGGCTTGGCCTTGAAATCTAGTCTTGATAAAATATTAGTTCTCGACAAAGCAAATAATGAATTTCTCCTTGGATTTACCGTGAATATATCTATAATTTGGATTTTAGCAGTATGTATAGTTTGGCATTGGTAGAATTGCATTGTTTTCATTCAAGCATAATGAGTATTTCTACTATGAGTTTGGTGGTACAAATATTATAGGTGTTCCTTTGCATCATCACTGAGAGTCTTGAAACATTATTAATCATTCCTCTATCTTTGCATACCCAGTATGCTCCAGCACCCTTTTTTCTCCTCATCTATTTTTCCCCTCAATGCCGAATGACCATTTCTAAATTCTTATATCTACGTCTCGGCTATGGTGAAAAGGTTAGGAGATAGCAAATATTCCATGCACAATAATGCTCCTGGGATTTTTCTTGCGCAAGGTATCCCATTTCTCTAGCCCTATAAACATCTAGTATCCACACTCTACGCCCATGGGAAAACCATACACCTCAAAACTTCCTATAAAATTCTTGTCTTTACGATTACACCAACCATCCCGTCGAAGAGAACAAAGATCTATAGATTTTTGAATAACCAATCATTGGTTTGGCCACCTGATTCAAGGGAAATATTTTGAATCACATTTATGTTCTATCATGTAGTAATGTGTATGAAAATACAATAGTACTTTTATATTAGTTGACGCATATATAACGAGAGGTTAGAGTCCTTTCTACCATGGCTCCATTGGGAAGGAAATATACTATACTAGTGACATAGGAGTGAGAGAGGGACAAAATATGGTACGTTTATTATCATTCTATAGCCATCGTATTTCCCTTTCAAGGCATGGAAATGCTTACTTTCTTCAATTTTATTCAAATTTAGGTCGATCTGTATAACCGGTATGGTATAATGGATTTGCAATTATTCTTTTCCACGGAGAATCTTTCGAGGCATATTTAGTCTTATCAAAGGTATTCGCCTATCATGTAGTGATAGTGGGGAATCCTCCCAATCTCTTTAGTTTTTTTAAATCTCATGTTCGCAAGCATAGAATTATTTACATTATTGTTTATTTCATGAAAATGACCCATTAAGTGCAATGAATAGATAATAGTGAAATAGAATCAAAACAGAGGAGGTTCAGAAATATTTTAATTAGAGCTAGTGTTGCGAACCTTTGAAATGATAGTCCAAGCTAAGAAATTTGCCATAGAAGAACAATGACATAATTGAATATTATATTTTTCTTAATTTCCTTGACTACATAAATTTTCTCATCAACTATTGATTGTAAGTGTCAGATGCTGCACACACGTTGATATTCAGTAGAGTGAATTTGCTAGACAACATGTATTAGCACAGGTTGTTTGTAAAACCATTTCATTTCCTCTTTTCATCAAGTGATCACAAAAATACCACTGAAATTCTTTTATTCTTGGCATTTAGAAAACGGTTGGCATTCGTTTATAATGGGTATCAAAAGTCTCCTTGGATAACGAGTTTTGTGTAAAAGATAAACTTAGTTTCATTCAAAAATATTTTTTATTGTTGGTACACGTTTTGTATTTGTTATTGTCACATTATATGATCATATACTTTTGATAGGTACATTTTTTTGTTGAAGTTGATAACCTCTAGTTGTTGATATACGCTATTAAGAAAAGTGGGACTTCCCTAGCATCTTTTACTATGAGGGAACGTAGATGTGATGTTTATTCGCTTAAGATTGGAACATCATATTGCATTATTGTTATTTTTGGTTATTAGTATTTTCACCTTCGACATTTTGAATATTGTATCTTCAATATTTGGAAAACAAAGGAATCAAATAATTCGCTACACCCATTTTTTTTTTGTTTGGATTGAGTTGTTAAGAAATTGTTTTTAATAAGGTAGTAGAGTTGATAAATACACTGATACACTTTATTATTCACGATACGATGAAAAACAACAAAAGAATTGTCGCAGATATTCAAATTTGTTTACAAGATGCACTTGACACGATTGAGTTTCTACATCTCAAATATTAGCTCCAACTAGATGAACTACAATAGAATATTCATCATTCTGGATTTGTTCTTGTTCAAAACAATTCTCCTTTTAAGTTAAAGAAAGATACTCATCAGCATCCAACACCTGATCAGATCAATGAGGCCATTGTAGGAGAATATTTACATGAAGAGGCATAGGCTCATCTTATAATTCCTAAGGCCATTACAAAACCTTGTGAAGATCTTATCAGAAACAAGAATAGAAGTAGTCTTTGATATGTAAATGATGAGACCTTCCACAATTTAGAATATTCTAAACCAATATAGTTTTAGAGTGTTTGATTCCATCAAGACAGCTCATCTTCACTTGCTTCACATTTAGTCCACTTCCACATAAAATTTGCATATGCCAACATTGTAATCAAGTTGGCCACATGGAAGACTAGTGTCTTCATATTCACCATTGTGAGAATTATTGAAAACACACTAATCATTCAAAAATATGTTATAGACATAATGTTCCTGTAAGAGAAAAAAATCACCCTGTATGGATTACTCGTTAGCATTGGTATTTAACTACAAAGAAGATATATTGGTCATATCTCATAATTCATTCTCAAGTATTGACACATATTGCAATGCATAAATTCTCATCTCCTCAGTTTGTATCTAATCAAGGGGGTATTAATTTCCAACTACTAGCTTCTATTATATATTCAACGAGCCTAAGCCACAACTAGAACTAGATCTTGGAGCTAGAGTCATAGCTATAGGAAAATAAAAAGTGATGTTTCATGAGTATGATTTGGTTGTTGGCCAACCATAAACCACCATGAGAAAAATAATTTGGTTTTTGGTACCCACTTTAATAGTTTGTGGTAATATTCAAACCATCATTAGGAAGCACTTCCACTTCACATAAGACCTTTTTTCCTCGACATATTAAGAATTATACCAAGAACTACTTCTAGTGAAGTTATGAAGTTGATGATCAACCTTAAACCACCCCTGGTAGAAGACTTTGGCTTTTCCTACATAATTTGGTCTTGGTCTCCGTTAAACCACCATTTAGAGAAAACATAAGGTCGTTGGTTGCTATCCACCATTTTGTTTCAGCTCTCTTTCTTGACTTATATACATCCCTTCATATTATATGATCTTGGGTTATGCAAAATTGCCTTATTCACTTGAAAGGGAGGAGAAGAGCCACAACAGAATGCCAACAGTTATGAGAAGTTCAAGAGACCTCTTGTAGGATGAACATCAAAGGTCAATTTTTCTTATTAATATGTATATCTTGTGTATAGAATGCATCACACGATTGATCAAATCTGTTTATTACTTTTATGTGTGTTTAACAGAGGCGACGTTTTGAGGATTTATAAAAGAAATAATATATCTGAATTACCCATAGGTTTAAACTAATGATTTGTAATAGTTAAATCATGTCATTTAGAATAAAAAATTGAAGAAAATTGATAAGATTGTTCACAATTAGAGTGCAAGAGAGTATAAAATCTTTATGGAAATATCACAAAGAGAGGAATTAGGTGGAAAAAAATTGTAATTAACATAATCTCTCTTTGAATTTTTAGGAATAATTAGTTTCTCAACATTAATTTCTAACATGTCTTCAATACTCACTTTCACATATTTTTTATGTTCTATAGCCACTAATGGCAACATAAAAAAAAATTGTCCTAAGAAAATTAAATTGTGGTCATGCACATGATGTAAATGATGTAAATGATGGAATGGTAATGGAAGTTAATGAGAGGGAAATATTTTACAAAACTATGACGAATATAGTGGAAATAATGTGTAGACCTACTTTCGACCTACGGTGTAAAAATGAATGCAATGACTCCAAAAATTATGTTATACATAAAATATGGGAAGAATTTTCAAAGTAATGGTCAATTATACTTGCGGGGAATGCAACTGTTAAAAATCACAATAACAAACATGAACCATCTATAAAGTATTATTTCTAAATATATTTTTCTATAATATGTTGCAAAGGTAAACAAATTAATTTTTGGCTACATTTATTTTGTTGTTAATTAAATATCCTTTTATTATGCCTTTTGTTTTTCAGGAAAATTGTAAAATGTCCAAAGGAGAAATGAGGGAACATACAAAAATATGATGGTAGGGATATATAAAAGTATGTACAAGGAGATGTTAAAAGAAATGAACATAATTGCATGACAAGAGGATCCATCTAACAACAATGTGCATCAAAGATATCCAATAATTGATTTATTCTTTTATGTATATAAAAATTAACTATTGTATGAAATATTTATTTTCATTTGTTTTGTTTCAAATGCAATAACCATTAAAAATAGAAACAAAAAAAATGTTAAAAATAGAATCCATAAATTCCAATTTAATTGTTCTTGAATTAAATTGTGAATTAAAATTGTAAATATTTTCTCATATCAACTTGTAATAGTTAACTAAGTTAAGTTTGTAAGAGCCCTATCCTAGGGTCTGCTAGCAGATATAATTTCTTCTGAAATTAAATGCGATAAGAGGTGATAACTTATTTACTTACACGACGTTTAAATAAATAAAATTTTATCATTTACATTACAATCAACATAAATTAAGGTGAATATTTCATTCTAATAAACTTTACAAGAGAGATCTATGGAGGAATAGTTGTACCGGTGGTTGATGGAGATACCTTTATCATGTTGCTCTTGCTGAATGCTCCTCTTGACGAACCCAACCGGATTTACCTCCCAGCCAACTACGAAATAATCCCTAGCCCAGGAAACCTCCACAGGTTCCCTAGCCCTCCAAGCCCAAGTCCAACCATATATAGTGTGTGTGTCCAAATGAAAGATCCAGACCAAGATAACAATACTTCCCTCCTCTCAACAACCCAAGAAACCTCCACAGGTTCCTAAGGTCTCCAAAAACACAACAAGTCCAAAAAATCACAACCAACCGCCCCACAATCAAAAGAAAGTGCCCCCAAACTCCCTTTTTCTTCCTTCCCCCTTCCCTTTTTATACCCTCCTTCCCTTCTCCATCTCAACCCCTCTCATTAATGTCATTAAATTCCCATCCATCCTTACAATTGACTTCTCTTCTCCCAAGTAAGCTAGGAGTACATTTGGAAATGTGACATGAACATAAAATTGAGAATTTAATGGGAAATGATCATGTTTTCTCCCAAGTAAATCTGAAAAGTACATTGGGTAATGTGAAATGAATATATATATAGATAATTAGTTGGAGAGGACTATGTCTTCTCCCAAGTAAATGTGAGGGTACATTGGGGAATGTGAGATGTAATTACATGGAGAGGACCATGTCTTCTCCTTAGTAAATGTGAGGGTACATTGGGGAATGTAAAATGAATATATATATCGATAATAAGATAGAGAGGACTATTTCCTCTCCCAAGTAAATGTGAGGGTACATTGGGGAATGTGAGATGAATACATATATTTTTGAAATAATGGAAGGAGACCATATCCTACCTAATATTCAATTTGAGAAGGTAAGTGGGGAATTTGAATAATGGAAATCATGAATTTTATATTAGACCAATATTTCTCAATATTTTCATATAATGTAAACATTAACAAAATTTGTAGGATAAGATTTAAGTGGGGCATTACATACAACCCTCCTTCAGAAAACTTCGTCCCGAAGTTAGAATGAAAAGATGCAAGGAGTTTGAAAGCATAGTAACCAGAGAGAGTTATAGCAAAAAAAATCGGATAAGTCCGACAATGACATTTCTTCCCATCAAGAGTCTCCAACCGATCTATATCCTCCTATCCACCATGGCCTACTTCCATACCCACCCTACCCATCCTCTGTTGCTTTATCAGTGGCAATGACCATACTAACCACTAATAAAACCGACATGGTGGGAGTGTTGAATACATCAACCTAACTTCCCCACCAAGCAACTGGAAATCATCATCACACGTCTAGGGGATCGTGTCCACCAATGCCCTCCCACGATTCCAGGTTTCAGAGGATACACGGTGGGAAATGCCTCCACCCCTCCTTCAGAACTAGGGTCAATGCCCTAACATGGACCACACTACAGAGCTGGTTGGACTTGTCATCGAATAATCTAGTCAAGTCGTCTTGCCACCTATCATTTGCATTTTACTCGTTTCATAAGAGTGCATATCAAATAGACACCAAATGTAATAGAACAATGTACATCGTACCTTTCCTCGTTGGTTTCCTTGACCTTCTCCAATGGAATAGTATATCTTGGTTATCATACGGTTCTTTCTAATATGTAGTTTAATTCTCATCCATGCATATATATAACCACAAAATAGATATAGATACATGATCTTAAAAATCATGTTTATTAAGCTGAGTGTCCATGTGTCAATTTTTGTTGTTAATACTGGAAATAAATCTTTCATCAGATAAATCATAATTTCACTAAGTCATTGATTAGATAAATCATATTTATATAAGCCTATACGATAACTCTGACAAGTCATGCGCTAGATAAATTGTAACCAAGTAAGTCATACATTTGGTCATACATCCAACATTTCCATCATTAATACCAAATCCATCAATTGATTTTCACGTGTCCAACCAAATGTATATAATGTTCATAAATAACAACATGGAACTGCAAAATAGAACCTTAACATAGGTGGCTATCTATGTTAAAATGGGCATCATAAACGCTCATGTGACATCCTTATGGAACCCCTCAATAACAGTTAGAGTTGAAACAGATTCAATTGTCCATCATGGAAAATAACATTTGAACCTGGATATGCTCTAAGGTCGTACCAAAACCAAAATAATGGCAAGCAACGGATTAATGCACTATCAATTCCACTAGAAGGTGCTAGTATAAGTTTTACGCATATAATTTCTTTAAAACCTTAGTGAATATAAAAGTCCCAGTCTTCCAATTTGATGGTTTTTCATCTTCCAAACCCATTTAGTTAATCTTGAAAATAAAATACTCAAAACTTCAAAAAAAAAAATCCAACATGATTTTCATACTTAATTTTTTTTTGTAAATTGAGAGAATGTCCTCTAAACTTCAAAAGGTTCAAATTTATTATATATTTAATCAGTGTTTACTAGTACCAAAACAATTTCATGATATATACTGCAGCTCACAATATGACCAGACAAATGAGAAATAATTAAATGAATGGAATAATTGCCTTTGCCCTGCTGCTGTTAGTATTTCCCCTCTAAATGGCGCTTCATTTCTAAAGATGCCTATTCCTTTCATAAGTGACCAGTGACCACAAAAGTTGCGAAGAAAGTTGAGGGTCCTTTTATCCAAAACTAGAGATACATTATTTTTTCACGACATTTTTATTCAACACTAGAATAAGGGTAAAAGTGTATCCTAATATTTTCACTCGTATTGTATTGACTAAATAAAATTCCATTCTAAAATCCCAAATTCTCTACGAATTGATCTTCTCATTTAATTTAAGATCATTAAAAATAACTATCACAGTAAGCCTTACACAAGTCCATAGTATTCAATCTATGTTTTCACTAGAAAATTCTACCCCACTAGACCATCTCTATCAGGCCTCGATCTGTCATGCACCATGCAATAATTGTTGGCACCCTCTTTTCCTCAACCTCAGGTTACATCATGTCAGCCCATTTTTCTTTGGATTGTTTGCCTGCTAGTTTTATTGTTTTTCCTTGTTACCTATACCTATTCATTATTAACTAATTTCTTGATCACTTTCTAGATTTCTTTGTCTTAATAAACAAACAACATGACAAAGCATACTTAGTTACAAGACTAGGCTTAATATGTATGGATTAGAAGAAACCATTACATTGAATCTCACCATGCCAGACTGATGCATTCTAGCGAAAATTGATTTTTTTGATGTTCAATTCAATTAAGAACACTTTAGCCAATTAACCATGCCTTAAAAAAAAATAAAAAACTATCAAAGGGTAAAGATAGTACTAGATCACTTCGGTAAAACTGTTGGCATGTTTTGGGTTTCGTAGTAACTCAAACCACTCTATACTATATCCCTATGTTCAAAGTAGAGGGTATTTAAACGACACTTGCTAGTCCATAGAAGTCATGAGCATTACAAACATAAACTAAATTTAGGTCTTTGTTGTGACATCCTCACTATATTGCAGATCTGGTGTCTCCATTTATAGGTTGCAAGAAGCTTAACAACCTCGTCTGCTTATTTCTATAATCATTCATCTACAGAAAGCAAGCAATGTTAAGATTAAAATTTGTACAAAGATAAAGCTTATAATGGCCTTGGTGGGCTTAATGGTTAAGAACATGTATTTCCATGTAAGAGGTCATAGATTCAAATCACTGCAAGGAGGCGGATCCTGTAGAAATTTTGAATAATTTAACACATATTCAACAGAGATTATCCTGATCATGTACTATTGCGGAAAACATACACAATACATAAGCTTCTCTACGTTGATCATCAATATAGCAGCATCAATAACAATAAAACATCAAGAGCATTCACACATTAACACAGTATGTATCCCGGGGAAAGCATCTCGCTAAAAACCCCAACTATCTGTATATTAATGATTGAGTCATCTAACATTACACAGCATAATACTTCTCACAAGTATCTCCACCTTTGTTACACACAATACAGCTCAGATCTGAATCAATCACTGGCT
>APFE031074118.1:0-26901 GCA_000404065.3 Pinus taeda
CATGTGTCTTTGCTGCATTCTTAGAATAAAATATGCTATTTAGATTTAAATCTTGTTTTGTTATTTAGGTTGTTTTTGGATGAGTAAAATAGCTTTTCATGCTCAGATCTAGTTGATAGGTTGTTAACAGAAAAAGCTTCAAGAAAAGGGCCATCAAACATCTGTGGTTTTACCTCTCCCTTAGTGGGATCAGGAGTTGTGACTAGGATGACTTTGCTGCCCATAAAAACACTAATTTCGCTTTGCCATGCAATCACTAGTGTTTGATTTTCATGTGTAGAAGTTGGTTACAAGTTCAGACTTTCATTTGCTTAGTTGCATGAGTTAAAATACATGGTTTCATTGTAGGTCACACTTCTGTTCATTCTCTTTACTGGCAGCTAGCATATTAGGTCAACATAACTAGGTCTTTGAATTTACAAGTCTTTTTTGGTTCATATTGGAAAAACGACTTGCAGAGCACCTGTACCAATTCTTCATCTGCTTATTCTCCATCAGCACCATCCACTCCACCCTCTACTTAGAATCCTTACCTCACGTTTGCCACATTTGCTTGCATAACCCTAGTTTTTGTGCAATTATTGCCTTAGCTTTCTTCAAGCCAAGTCAACCTTCTACACCTCCTCACCACTCCATCCACCAGTCCTTAGGCCGCTTTAGACCCCTATCCTACCTCCAGATCCATCCATGCACCTTCCCTCACTCATCCACCTCCTAAAAACCGACTTCCAAGTTTCCTGTAGAAATTCTGGACTTTCCTGTAGAAATCCTGAAGTTTCCTGTAGAACCCCTGCAGACTTATTGTAGAAGCTCACAAATGAGGTTTCTTGATAGCCAAACTTTGTGAAACTCTCAGGAAGGGTGTTAGGGACTCCTTAGACCCTCTTTGAACATTCCCAACCTTTTCCAAGCATTTCCTCTCACCAATCCACCTCTGCACAGTCAAAAGCCAGTTAAAAGCACATGCATGAAAATTCTAACAACTTATTCAAAAATACAAAAAGATGTTTTATTCATATAGTGATAACTTAGACACATGCATTTTACCTTCCTAGAAGTCAATGGAATCTCTTTCAGTAGCTTGCATCCTCTTTTTCGCTTCAGTAGGGCTAGTTGGTAAAATTAGGGCTTGCTAGGGTTTGCATTTCCTTTCCGCTTTTTAGTTTCTTTCCGAAAATAGATTAGCTTCCTTTGAGTTAGCTTTCATCCATCAGTTAAAAAGCTTCTTCTAAGAGCTCATAGAAGTTGGCTTAAGCTCCTAGCGGACTTGTGCCAGCTGACCAAGTGACAGCTGCGACAAGAGTAGTACTTGTCATACAGCCCGTCGCTTCCAAGTTTGTTACGAACTACCGGGTTGATAAAATTAAAGAAGGGAGTCCCAGGAGTTGCAGCATTATTTCTGCAATACTGGGGCCCACCATCTTTTTGGTGTCGTTGCCGGGGAAGCGTCAGATTATTGGTGATTGTTGTTATTCTTCTATTTTCTACTACAACCTTCTGCTAAGTAGTTTATTTCGTTTCCATTTTGCAATTTCATTTCCGCAAAAGTAGAGTAGACATTTCTTGCTTTCATAGATTAGCATTTCAATTCCACAATTTTAATTCTGCAAGCATAGATTAGCATTTTGTTTTTGCAATTTCCATTTTGCAAGCGTAACTTAGCATTTCATTCCTGCAATTTCATTTGAGAAAAATAGATTAGTCCTTTCCTGCTTTCATTTCAATTCCGCATTTTCATTTTATTAAGATAGTTAGTTACAGTTCAATCTATTTTAGTTTTGCAGGTACAAGAAGAAAAATATAAAAGTCAACCAAAAATATTTCATTTCATGCCTGGTAGGAGTAGAGATAAGTTAGAAAAATACTTGCACAACACCCCCCACTGCTTCACACAGCCAACCTTCTCTCTTCTTCAATGGTTGTGATTAAGAAGAACCCCTGGGCGGACATCAAGGAATATTTAAAGAACCTCTAGGGGAGGAGAAGAAAAAAATTCCACTGTAGCAAATGGCTACAAGCAGAAATGTTGGGAGTAGTACTTTTTCTTCCAACTCAATCCTTAGAGGTGAATGTGAGAATCTGATGGAAGATTTCAAGAGTGAGATGAGGCAGTTTATTGCCATGCAACTGGATACCTTACAGATCCAAAGGAAGCAAGAGGAAGCCAAGAGGGCTTTGGCCATCTTTTGTCCCAGGTGCACTAGAAAGCATCCTAGGCATGAATGTCCATTGTACTCCATAGAAGTATGTTTTGTCTGTGAAGAATACCATCCTACAGATCAGTGCCCTTCCTTGCCTGGAATCAAAGTTGCATATCAAAGGGCCAAAGAAGTCACTGAACCACTTTATTTCATGAACCAAAGGAGGTCACATGGACCCATACCTTACCAGCAGGAACTGCAAGGGACATCCGAGACCTGTTACGACCCCTATCAAGCCACTTTCATGCCTTCTTGGGGTCCCCCTACTCATCCTTCCTGGTTCACACCTCTTCCTTGTTCCTTCATAGATCCATATTATGCCCAACCATCTGCTCATTCGTTTCACTCTTATGCTCAACCACAGCCTCAGTGGAATACACCTCATCAGGGGTGGAGGCCCCAGTACAACACTCCTTTCGCTCATTTTCCTCCACCGCCTGCTCATCCACAACCATCGCCTCCTGCTCCACCAAGGCAACCCCAAATGCCTGCCCAACCACAACCCCATCCACATCCATCTCAAATATACACCTCCACTCGACTACCCATACCACCATTTCCAAAACCATACAATGGAGTAGCTCAACCCAATTGCAAAGCTGAGGCACAACATGTCCAAATGACTCCTCTTGAGCTCAATGATCTTCACCATAACTCGGGAAGAGTATTGCAAAAAAGAGATCATCTTGAAAGCAGCGAAGGACCACAACCAGTAAAAGAAGATGCAAAAGAGGATAGCAAAGAACCATGGGCTGCACTTGATGAAGAGAAGACATCAAAATCAGAGATTGAGAGTGCTCCCTCATGGTTACCATCAAATCCTCCATGTACTCAAGAGAAAGATCAACAAAAAGAGGAAGATGAGAAAGTCATGATAGAAGAAGATATGAAGAATGATCCATATCAGCAAAAGGACCAAGGATATCAAAGTTATATTGAGATATGGTTCCAGACAGTCACTAAGTTGCAGCGGTACTCTCTTCCTCAGTTGTGTTTGATCCCTTCAAAGTCAAATCATTTGTTCTCTGAAGTCCAGATAGTTGTCAAAGCATGCATTTCAAGCCTCCACATTGTTTTGTCTCTAATCTCGATGTGCACATGGCTCCATTGGAAGTATTCTTATACTTGAGAATGATTTTGTTTTTCAAGTAGGGTAGGTAGAGAAAAAAAGAAGGGGAAAAGAAAAAAGAAAAAAAAAAAAAAAAAAAAAGAGAAAAAATGAAAAAATGGAAATAAAGGAAAAATCTAAGGTGAAAACCTCCTCGGAGGCGCCTTAGATTGGCTCATTGATTGAAAACCTCCATGAGGCGGTCAATGGGTTGAAAAAAAAAAAGAGAAAAGAAAAAAGAATAATATCCTTGGGTGAAAACCTCCCTTGGAGGCGCCTAGGGCAGACAATTAGGGTGAAAACCTCCATGAGGCGCCCTAGTTGTTTAAAAAAAAAAAAGAGAAGAAAGAAGAAAAAAGAGAAAAAATAAATCTAATTTCCATTGAATAATTGCAGGTTGCAAGAAGGACATTGCAGGTCAAGAGGATCGTTGAAAACAAAGGCAGAGGAAGGTCTAGGCTTTCTATAGGAAGCTACAGGCATTTCTACAGGAAGTTCTGTATTTCTACAGGAAACTTCCTATAGAACCTTTGGACGAACCAAATTCAATTTTAAAAGGGAATCTGATGGTGGGAATCTGTTGGTTAGGCCTGGAAGCACCTCTGTGTCCATCCCTCGCCTTTCTCCATCATTTTCCCACCTCATTGTGCTTCTACATTGTGCTTCTACAGGAACTCCACCTCATTGTGCTTCTACATTGTGCTTCTACAGGAAGTTCCTGTAGAAATTTTAGGAAGCTAGAAATGGATTTCAGAAAGGCAGTTTGGCGAACATGGTAGCTTCCTCAAGGGTTCAGAAGTCCTCCTGCAATATTCAAACTCCTCCTCCATCATCTCCATACCTACATCATAGCCCAAGTTCACTTTTCTTACCATGCAACAAAACTGCAAAATGCCTTGAAGCAAAAATACCTAGAACAAAATTTGTTTTTGCCCTAACTTGAAAACCATGCATCCATTTGAAAAACCGTTTTATGGGGAATTGTACAAGGGTGATGGCAGCATGCCTGGGAAGTTTCAGCCAATTCTGGTGCACGGTTTTCGAGAAATCAACCTCCATCTCCTTCAGCCATTTTTACATTTTCTCCATATCTATACATCTGTTTCAAAACCTGTTTCATGGGGAGATGCACATGGGTGATAGTAGCCTACCCAAGAAGTTTCAGCCGATTCCGATGCACAGTTTCCGAGAAATTGATCTCTTAAATATTCATTCATTTTCCATTTTTCTCGAAATCTGTGCATCCATTGATCACGATTTTGTTATGGGAGGTGCATCATGATTATAGGAACACACTCAGCAAGTTTTAGATCGATCCGGTTTACCGTTTGGAAGCAATGGTGAAAACAAGTTCTATTCCAGTGAAAATTTAGCAGCGGCAGCTTGAAGGTACAGATCTGAGCGTGGAAATGAACTTCTGCAGCATGCATCTGGCCAGAGGACACCTGCACAAGGAAAAAAACCAAAAATCATCAGCCAAACCCTCATGCAACCAAAGAAACCAGTGCATGCAGCAATGACTAGCCACAACACCTCACAACAGCCATTTGACTTCAGGTACGTGACTGAAACTCGTTCTTCTATTGCACAAATCTAATTTAGAAACTGCATGAATGAATGGAATGGTGGAATTAAGCCACAAATATAGCAAGGTTAAGCCGATTGCCTTCTCTAGCACTCAGCTGGAAGTCACGCAGTACACATGGACAACTGACTTACGTGAAAATTAAAGCAACCAGGAGTGTTGGCCGTTTAAACCTCAATTCAATTCACGACAGTGATTACAGGGGGCAGCACATAGTTCAGGAACAACACTTCCAGTTGCATGTGGCCACACACACTTGGCCACTTCACTCTCTCACGTAAATCACGCTGAAATTAAATGATGCTCGGCTGAAATTCTCACCACCCTCTGTTCAACTGCGGTCACAACTGGAGCACACGTCCACCACGTCCAGATTAGTTAACTAGTGGTCCTCTGCAAGATTCCTGCCTGGTTTCTCGAGATTTTTTCCGTTTATTAAAAAAATTCTTGCAGGGGCACTCTACAGGCGTTTCTACAGGAAGTTTCTATAGGAAACACAGAAAACAACCTTCCAGAGCAGAAAAGCCTGGATTTTTCTTCGACAAATTGGAGTTTCGAAGAGAGGTAGGCTCGAACATGCCTATTCCATGCATGCTACGTTCGAAAGGTGGTGACCTAAACTGTTTTGAATAAGAAAATATGAAACAAGTCTGCCTGTGAATCCAGAATAATAGTTTTCCTGTGTGTTACATGGAATGTTTCAATTGGTTTTGCATCAAATTATCTTCCACAGTTCCTATTAAGAAATTCCTCTGCTAGAAGCGATAAACCACTGTGAGGGTTAACATGTGCATGAAGAATGTGAATTTTATGTGATTGTATGCATGCTGAGGATGAAAATTAAGCTCTGCACTCTGTCTGTGGGAGCCTAATTCCCTTTTGACAGTCGGGTTTGGGCAGCAAAAGCATTATAACCGGGGAATTGGTGCAAAGTTTAAATACAAACACCTGAGAAATCCTGTCCTGAGGATCAAAAGAGGAAGACATAAAACAACAGTCCCTTTCTACTTAGAGCATTGAAACAGGGCACTCTCACCAAACCAGACCAACCAGCTTACATCCTTTTTGGAGCAAGGTCAGCCTTTAGATCATGAAATACATTACTTGTGAGGGGCAGTTCAGTATTGTCTACAACTATCATTTCCAGTTGCTGAGTGAATTCAGACATAGGATGGATTTACCTCCAAAACAGAAGTTAAACATCCCCTATTTTCTTTTGCAATCATTAATTGAGTATGGCACAAAATTGAAGAAAGGAAACACGCGGAGGCAAGAGAGAAAGGTAGTGGTAAGAAGACCCAGGATAGGCCATCACAGGACAAGCCACAGGAGAAGCAAGAGGAAAAGCCAGAAAGAAAAGAAGGAAGAAACAGAGAGGAAAAAAGAAACAATAGTTTAATCCTTGGAAACTGTTGTAGGTTGCAGGAACACAATGCAGAAAGGGGGCCTCCCAACACAAGCAAAAGGGTCCCTACTAAGTTCCCATGCATCCTCACATCCATCCCCTCCATGAACACTCATTTTTTTTCAGGATCCAGACACAATTTAGTCATGGTTTAACCTTCTACAGGAAGCTACAGGACTTTCTATAGGAAGTTCTGTATTTTTACCAGAAACATCCTGTAGAGCCTTTTGGGCAGGCCAGAATCGATTATGAAGAGGGATTTGAAGCTTGAAGTCTGTTGAGGAGGCATGCAACCACTCTTTTCTTCCATCCTCCACTGGTTCATCTCCTTTACCACACCATTGCCACCATCTGATTGAATATACTTGCAAAATCTACCAAAAGCTGGGAGTAAAAAAAAAAACACAAATGCCAGGGAGAAACGGTTGCAAATCAGGGCAGAGAGGACTAAAAAAAAAAGTACAAACAAGTAGGGACACACCCAAGGCAACCACAGCAGGTCAAGGAGAAGGCACCCCCAGCCAAGCAAGCCAAATCAGAGAAAACTGGTTCTACAGGAAGCTAGCAGACTGTTTCTACAAGAAGACAGAAAACAGCCACTACAGGACTTTCTACAGGAAGTCTGGGGAAAGGGCAGCAGAAGGAGAAATTTACCGAAATCCTAGCTAGGGAGGCAGCAGCTGTGCTGGCCGCCCTAAGTATCTCTCCCAAGCTGAAGGAGAAGTGAAAGAGGGAGCTTCCACTATATTTTAAGGCAAGAAAGAGCATGCAGATAAGAACTGGCATACCTAAACCACAGTCAAAGGAGAAAATTGTCATTAAGGACACAAAAGCTAAATAAAAGGAAGAGCCTACTTCAAAGAGATCCATCATCTATGAATGAGGAAGCCAAAAGCCTTCACCTAGGAAGAGAAAATTAAGATGATGGACTCATAGACAGTTCTACAGGAAGCTGAGAATTATCTACAGGAAACTCGGGCTAAGCTAAGAGAGACCAAGAAATTGGAGGAAAAGGGTGGCCAAACAATCACAGGAAGAAGGAAAAACAAGGAAACATCTGATGAACAACAGAGAGAGGACAAAGCTGTAGGCTAAGGTTGAGGCACTAAAAAAAGTGCTACAAGAAAAGGAGCACAGGCAGTGGGAAGAAGCAGAGAGAAAAGCATGGTTTCATGACAGAGAAGAGGACATCACTTCATAAGCTTGGCATGACAGGGAGGCCACCAAGGCCATCAAATATGAGGGGATAGATTGGTTGCTCAGAGGATGAGCAACACTTTCAATAGGGGGTGATGATGAGCCCAAAAAATGGATGATTATTTGGGCTCATTCAACCTCCTAATTCGACTTAATCCACCATTCTCATTAGTTTATTGCATGTTTTTTATTATATTTATGCTAATAGAGTGAATCGGGTTAGTCATTATGCCAACAAGTCTAATGTGTGCTTTGTGTAGCCTTTTTGGTCAATTTGGAGACAAAATCAATGGTTGAAATGAGCACTTGGTAGCCAAATTCGTGGAGAGTATTTTTAGGAAGGTGTTCCCTTCATTTATGGGCCCTTACCTCGAATTATCCACCATCAGCTCGGAGTTCAAGAGCCACCAAATCAATTAGCACAAGGGCAGCCAAGCAAGTCAAGTAGGGCTGCTGTTAACTACAAGTTTTGGTGGCCGAGTCCCTAAAGTTTAGGAGGACTGTTGGGGTCCTCAATTTGTATAAATAAGAGGGTTTAGGGCCTCATTTTGGTTAGCCATTTGATAGCCAGTAGATAGCTAGTAGTTAGTCATTTTGGTTAGCCAATAGTTAGTCATTTTATAGTTCGATTTTTAGGCAATAGACTAGCTTTGCTTTCAGCACATTTTCAAGTTCTCCTTGTGGACAGTTTTTGGAATGTAACATTTCTTTTGATCAATAAAGATGAATCCAGCTTTGCACCAGCTCTAAATCTCTCTTAGGAGGCTGTAGCTCTTGGGGTTGGGCCCATCTCAAGCGCCCAATACCTCCTTTGTTTACTTTCATGTGTCTTTGCTGCATTCTTAGAATAAAATCTGCTATTTAGATTTAAACCTTGTTTTGTTATTTAGGTTGTTTTTGATGAGTAAAATAGCTTTTCATGCTCATATTTAGTTGATAGGTTGTTAACAGAAGGGCCATCAAACATCTGTGGTTTCACCTCTCCCTCAGTGGGATCAAGAGCTGTGACTAGGATGACTTTGCTGCCCACAAAAACACTGATTTTGCTTTGCCATGCAATCACTAGTGTTTTATTTTCATGTGTAGAAGTTGGTTGCAAGTTAAGACTTTCATTTTCTTAGTTGCATGAGATAAAATACATGGTTTCATTGCAGGTCACACTTCTGTTCATTCTCTTTACTGGCAGCTAGCATATTAGGTCAACGTAACTAGGTCTTTGAATTTACAAGTCTTTGTTGGTTCAGATTGGAAAAACGAATTGCAGAGCACCTGTACCACTTCTTCATCTACTTATTCTCCATCAACACCATCCACTCCACCCTCTACTTAGAATCCTTGCCTCAGGTTTTCCATTTGCTCCCAAAACCCTAATTTTTGTGCAACATTGCTTCAGTCTTCCTTGAACAAATCCAACCGTCCTTATCACTCCTCAGCTCCATCCACCAAGTCTTGAACCTCCTCACACTATTATCTTACCTCCATATCCATTCATGCATCTTCCCTCACTCACCCATCCTCTAAAATCCAATTTTTAAACATCCTGTAGAAATTTCTGAACATCTTGTAGAAATTCCTGAACATCCTGTAGAACCCCTGCAGACTTCCTGTAGAAGCTCACAAATAAGATTTCTTGATAGCCAAACTTTGTGAAACCCTCAGGAAGGGTGTTAGGGACTCCTTAGACCATATTTTAACCTTCCCAACATTTTGCAACCATTTCCTCTCGCCAATCCACCTCTGTACAGTCAAGAACAGTTAAAAGCACATGCATGATAATTCTAACAACTTATTCAAAAATACAAAAAGATGGTTCTTTCAGATTCTGTTGTAGACATAGCTTAGATACATGCATTTCATCTTCTTAGAAGTCAATGGCATCTCATTCAGCAGCTTGCATCTTCCTTCTTGCATCAGTAGGACTAGCTGGTAGAATTAGGGTTTGCTAGGGTTTGCGTTTCTTTTTGGCTTTTAGTTTCTTTCCGCAAGAAGATTAGCTTCCTTTGAGTTAGCTTTCATCCATCATTTAAAAAGATTCTTCTCAGAGCTCATAGAAGTTGGCTTGAGCCCCTAGCGGACTTGTGCCAGCTGACCAAGTGACAGCTGCGGCAAGAGCTAGTACTTGTGCATACAGCACCGTCGCTTCCAAGTCTGTTACGAACTACCGGGTTGATAAAATTAAAGAAGGGAGTCCCATGAGTTGCAGCATTATTATTGAAATACTGGGGCCCACCAGATTGTTAGTAAAATATCACTACTGCAAATGAAAAATGCAGTTGAAAGGGTTGTGCTTTGTACATGGTCCAAGTGACCAATGAACCAGAAAATGATAGGGACAAAATGGAAGATATTATGATATTAAGACAATTCAGTGATGTATTTCCTGAGGAAATACCAGGATTTCCACCCAGAAGAGAAATCAATTTCTCAATTGAATTATTTCTGGGATCAACACCAATTTCAAAAGATCCATGTCACATGAGCACGCTAGAGTTGGTGGAATTGAAATTATAATTGAAGGAAATATTTAAAAAGGGTATATTAGAACCAACATGTTGCCTTGGGAAGCCCCACCATTTTTTATGAAGAAAAAGGATGACACTCTATGACTGTGCATACATTATAGGAAAATGAATAAAGCCACAATGAAGAACAAGTATCCTCTACCTAGGATTGATGACTTGTTTGATCAACTGATAAGGGTTGTGATATTCTCAAAAATTGACTTTAGGTCTAGGTATCACCATTTTTAGATTAAAGTTGAGTATATCCACAAGACAACCTTCGGGAGCAGGTATGAAAATTATGACTTTATGGTGGTGCCATTTGGGCTAACAAATGCTCTAGCCACATTTATGTGTTTGATGAACAATGTCCTTGGCCCATCTCTATACAAGTTTGTGTTGGTCTTCATGAATGACATCTCTGGTTACTTTGAGACCAAGGAAGAGCATGAATAACACTTGAGAGCAGCATTCCAACTATTGAAAGAGAATAAAATCCAAGATAAGCTTAATACACGTGATTTATTTTAATCATGAGTTCAGTACTTGGGATGCGTTGTCTCCAAGGAAAGGCTAGCATTAGATATTGAGAAGATCAAGGCCATCATGGAGTGGACTACTTTTTGAAATGTTGTTGAATCTAGATCCTTTATGGGGTTGGTAAACTATTATTGGAGACTAGTACAAATTTTTTCAAAGATTGGGCATATGATCACATATTTGTAAAGGAAGGGAGTTAAATTCGAATGGAAATCAAAGTGCATATCCAATTTTGAAAAATTAAAACACCTACTCACACATGTGCTAATATTGAGAGTAACTTATCTAGAAAAAGCTTTCATGGTTTGTGCAGATGCTTGCAAGGAGAGGATTGATGGAGTCCTAATGCAAGAAGTACAAGTGGTTTGTTATGAATCAATAAAATTAAATGGGCATGAGAGGAATTATGTCACTCATGATTTGGAGCTGGCAACAACAATGCACATATTGAAGGTGTGGAGGCACTACCTTCTTGGAAGAAATTTTGTTTTAATGTTAGATCATGGAGGTACATTATACACATTTGACCAGCCTATGTTGAATTCAAGAAAATATAGGTGGCTAGCCTTGATAAGTGAACTTGATTTTGAAATAAAGTACATTAAAGGAAAGGATAACCAAGTAGCATACACACTTAGTAGAATTTCGCAATTGGCACATATGGAAGACATAACCATTTTTTAAGTTAATATCAAAGAGAGGATCTAAAAGGCACTACTTTGAGATGATAATTATTACCTTGTGAAGGAGCAATTGTAGCAAGAGTCAAAAGGATCATAGCAAGAGTAAAAAAGACCATTGAGGAAGAATTAATCACTCACTGATGATGATATGTTGAAATTTAAGGATATATGGTATGTGCCTTGCATGGGTGACTTGAAGAAGCTCATGATGGGTGAATTTCACAAAATACCTTATTCAGGCCATTCTAGTTATCAAAAACTGATAATAGCCACGAAGAGAATTTATTATCGACTGGACATGAAAAGAGAATTTGATCATTATATTTCCAAGTTCCTAGAATGTCAACAAGTTAAAGTGTAGTGTAGGCATCCAATATTAATATTACAACTGATTCCAATTCTAGAGTGTAAGTGGAAAATCATCTCTATGGACTTCATCACAAGACTATGAAAGACACCTAAACAACTTGATTCTATAATGGTGGTAGTGGAAAAGTTGAGAAAGGTAGCTCATTTCATAGCTTTCAGGTCCACCTACAAGGCAATTGACATTGCTCAAATTTTCATGAAGGAAATATTGAAATTACACAAAATACCCAAGAAAATCATTTCAAATTGGGAAGTCAAATTCACTTAAAACTTTTGGAAGGAATTGTTTGTGAGATTTGGAACAAAAATAACATTTATCACATGTTATCATCCATAAAGATATGGGAGAATTGAAATAGTAAATATATTTCTAGAAGACATGCTGAGGATGTATGTCATGCATTAGCCAAAGAGGTGGGAAGAATTCCCACCCTTATTTGAATTTTCCTATAACAATCAATATAAAGAGTCACTGAAGATGAGTCTGTTTGAAGCTTTATATGGCAAAAAAAGCACACCTATCAAATGGGGTGATCTAATAAATAATGTGGTTCTTCAACCTACCGTGTTAAAATAAATGGAGACAGAAATAATTATTATCATTTAAAATTTGAATGTATCCCAAGACAAGAAAAAGAGTTATGCAGACTGACAGAGAATGCACAAGGAATTCCAAGTGGGAGAGTACATATGTCTCTACATCAAACCAAAGTTCAATAAGAATAGGATCTTGTGCTAATTTGGCACCAATATTTTATGGACCATTATATATCTTAGAAAGAGTGGGGCCAATGGCTTATAGATTACCCTTGCTACCCACAGCGAAAGTAAATGATATTTTCCACATTTATTTACTTAATAAGTATCTACATGACGCTAGTCATATTGTTGATTATTCTATGATATAGGTGGAATCCAAGGAGTAATTCCAAATATAACCACAACACATTTTGGATTAAAGGCATGCCATGCTTCAGAATCAAGTAATAGAGTAGGTCAAGGTGCAATGCAAGCACTTTGGACTAGATGAAGCCACTTGGGAAATGATTGATCAAATGAGGGTACCTTATCCATTTTTGTTTATTGTGTAAATGAATGTAAAGAGCTATTTATATATAAATCCCACAGTTGTATTCTGTGTTCTACTTATAGAACATCGAGGGCGATGTTCCTTTAAGGGGGTGGGTCTGTAATAGTCCTTTTTATTACCTTCATGTAAATATCAATATGTGAATTTGTTGCTATAAATAAATTGAAATGACAAAAATACAAATGGCTAAGTTGGAGAGGTGGACACAGAATTAGAGGTCTAAGGAGGAAGAGTTGGTTGTGTAAGTGATTTCCTAAAATCCACACCCACTTCATTTAATTTTCCCCATATAACTCCCTAAAAAATCAATGGTATGTTGGTGCAAGCATTGAATTTGTGTATATGCATAATGAGGGAAGGACAAGGCCCATGTTGTTCCTATCCAAGTGGGACATGTTGGGAAATTCAACACGCAAAGGGAAAATACGAGTAGGATGAATGCAAACAAAAGGAAGAATGAAAAGGCACAAAGCGGGTGTATGTATAGGCAAGAAAAACATGTAAAAGAGAAATGAGGAAGCACGTAAGAGAAGAGAAGAGAAGAGAAGATGGCTATGAGCCAATACCCTACAATGCAACGTTGCTCACTGTAAAAATTTGGTGTGGCTAGTGTTTTCTTGTAGGTGTATGATGGGCCAGTGAATACTTGGTGGAGATAAATGACTCACTTAGTTCTTGTTGAGTAAGTCGATAAACCTCTAAGTATTTTTTAGGGAGTTCATAAACCACTTAGATATTTCTAAAGGGGATGATAAACACTAGGCCATGTTAGGATCCTATGATTCATAGGATCAAATGATGATTGGATATTATCTTTCAGTTGATGGAATTGTAAATAATATTGTATTCTGCAAATTATTTCCAATAAAAAAATAGGAAAAGTAATATGGGCTTGCTAATCGAAACTCACCCTTAGGATTAAATTAATTATGTTTAGTGTAGATTAATCTCGATTTAGTTAGTTAATCGTGTAATTTAAAGATGATTCATTAATATGTAATATTATTTTCGAGCGCTAAAGTTTGGGTGTTAAAAATTTGAAAGAGACAAGACTTCTTTGTCGGATTGTGGTATTCGGAGCGCATCATCTAGCGACTGAGATCCTCCCTGCCTGGATCAACGACAAGGAATAAATTTCAGATCCCCTTGACCATTCTATCTTTATCAGTAGGGGGGGTCAGAAAAGTAGTATCCCCAATCCTAGGGCCCACGATATGTGGCGGGCGCTCATTACTTTGCACCCCGCCTGCCCACTCAATAGCCCTTAACGCCTACCACCCCCCTCCCCCCCAAGAAAATAACTCCTATCTCTCTCAAATATAAAATCCCGCTATTTCATCCTAACTACCACGAATCAACATCCCTTCCACTCACATTCCACCAAGTGGACCTCTCGTCCCCACCTCGCTCCTACATCATTCCCTTTGCCCCCACTGCATATCTGCCATCACATCGGCAGATCCCACTTCCTTTCAACCAACCATGTGCCTCCACATCATCCCTCGCCTCCATGTCACATCCATCTTCCATGTCATATATCCATTCCATCCCACTCCCAAGAGATCAATAGTGAATGTTGGCAAATTAAAGGCAGCTTCGAAAAATAATCAGTTAAAAATTTGTTAATTCCTATACAACACAATTATTTCGAGCATGGTTTCCAAACCAATAAGAACGAATTTCTCAAAATTGAAAGAGCTTCTTTCCAGAACAAACCCATTTAAAAACATTTATCTCATTTTTCTGACATATATTATGGTTTAGGAGATTCGCATGAATATTTGAAGGCATATTTTCAAGAAATTTCCTGTTTTAAGTCACTGTTTTCAAATGTGGTTTCCAAACATATGAAAATAAATTTCCAAAAATTGATAGATATTTTTGTTGGTAACATCCACCTCTACAAAATCCTCTCTCGGGTTTTGTACAACTGTCATGGGTTGAGATATTCTAAGGGATCACTGGACCCTATTTTTTAGAATTTCGTGAGGAAAAAGCTCATGGGTAGTTAGTGACTTGGATGCCACCTAAGCAAATAAGACTTGCTATCAAATTCAAATTGTTGTTCCTTATCACCAAAAATACTCAAATATAGTGCCAAGAAGATTCATTAGTTTTGAATGTCCTATATTGTAGTCCTATCTTTGCAACACAATTTTAAGATATTTGTAAGAAATCTTGATTTTTTTATCTAGATATTTTGTGAAGAATTTGTATAAATACTTCATCAATTGAAGAAATAAGTGTTGGTACTTGTTTTGAAGAAAGGAACTTGTATTGTAAAGCAGCTCACAGAGTGTTAGGTCCCTATACTACTAGTGTAACACTTTATTGTTATTAGTACAACCCATTTATTATATCGTTGTGCCCATGTAGTCCCCATATTGTTATTATTGTGCCCCATAGAAGCCCACTATTGTTATTATTGTGCCCTTACATTATTATTTTTATGTCAACTCTCATTCTATTATGACCCCTTAGACTCCTATATATAGAAATTAGTTCTTGTTATTTGTATAATCCAAGAATTGTTTATTTGTGTAATTTAAAGGAGGTCGCCCCCTCGAAGAGGTTGAATTATAAGGCGTTGATCTATCTTTTCTATCTTTTTGTGAGCTGGTTTCATAACACAGAGCCACCATTGATCATATTTTCAGTAATATAGCGCAATCATTATAGGATTCTTGTGTCATTTTCATTTGTGAAGTGCAACTCTCTTTGTCAATTTGTTTGCTTTTTATTCTCATATGTGATTCTAAAATATGATATTCTAAGAAGATAAAGAACAAAATTTGTTTGAATGTACACTCTGTCTCTGGCTTAACAATAATTTTTATGTTTTCCACTGAAGATTAAAATCAAAAATCTTAATTGTTCTATTTTTAATTGGATCTCTAAATCTTTTCTTCTCTTTCACTCCATAGATCTTAAAGGATCCACTGAATTTTCCTAACCTTCCCTGTAAGTTTAGCCTGTAAAATCTGTATTTGATGACCTCAAACCCATGACTCCATTTTCCGAAAGGTATTTCTTCCCAGTTTCAATCCAAAAATTAAAAAAACCCAAACCTGAACTTAATAACTAGCCTAATACCTTCAGGCAAACAAAGCACAATCATAAAGAGAGATCCCTCTTTAAAACCGAAAGGGATAGATTCCTAGTTTCCAAAGTGTTTCTATGGTTACCTCTGTGATTTTTTTTGCAATCTCAAGAATTACGGAGAGCTAATGTCTTGGTGACTCCATTGAGGAATGAACAATTTCATCTTCCCCATGAAAGATTATCAAATTTCAGATCTGATTGCTGGTGGTGGACAACAGTCGGACATATTAAGGCTGAAACATTTACTCATCGACTCCATGTTCAAGAATCCGGAGCTCAAAGATTTCATGGAGACTCCATTGACCGAAGAATCCAAAGCTTACATTGCATAGATGGTTTCCGCATTAGTCGCAATGTGAGGATATGTAAAAGTTTCTCTTTCTATTAAAGCTTTAAAATAATTCTGGGATGAGTTTGCATATCATCAAATTGATGATTTTTTTTTCAATGGACATGTTTTATTTTTTGAAATCATGCAAATTTTCATCCAAAATTAAAGTTTGTTTTCTTGAGTTATTTGTTGAAATACTTGAGAAAGATATTAAACTCTTAGATACTTAGATTTAGTCCTACAGTTTCCAAGATTTGAAATAGTTCTTTAAAGATCTTCCTTTGCCAAAACAAGAGGAGATTATAATGCCCTTTGATTTTCACATTAATGAATGTTCCATTTTTAAACACAAGACTAACATTATATAGTTTAAATCATGGTTTAACATTGAAGATACAAATTGAAAACTCAACCATGTTAAACTGGTCATTGAATACTTGGAGGATCAACTAATAGATCATGTCTTTATTGATCCCCTAGCAAACTACATCAAGAGTCTTTTAAAATTGAGTCTTCAATCATGTTTTTACTATGAGAACCAGATCCATCATCGATTGCCATTGTTACTACATATTCTAGCTTTGATTTTGTTAATGCATAGTCAAGAAGTCCACTTATTTCAAAAACTACTTGACTGGATTTATTGACATTTTTGTGTCATTTGATTCAACAACTTCTCAACAATGTAGGGTAAGTAGGTGTGTTCCAATAAGCTCAAGACTCTAAGAATTTTTTTAGTCACATTATTTTCAGTTTGTAGTGTATAGTTCAGATTATAGTTTGATGAATGGCTTTGGTTTTGTTTGAGGATTAGAACATATGATCAATTGGTTTTTAGTTGCAGTGGTTTCATGGTAGAGCATGTTGCAGGCTTGGGTTCATCCCAATGGATCAAACTACTAGACTACGACTTTCTTTGGCACCTCACCGGGAGGATGCCATCCCTAGTTGGAGCTACTATTAGGGTTCTATGATTCATAGGATCAAATGATGATTGGCTATTATCTTTTAGTTGATGGAATTTTAAATAATATTGTATTTTGCAAATTATTTCCAAGAAAAAAATAGAAAAACTAATATGGGCTTGCTAATCAAAACACACCCTTAGGATTAAATTAATTATGTTTAGTGTAGATTAATCTTGATTTAATTAGTTAATCGTGTAATTTAAACATGTTAATTAATATGTAATATTATGATCGGGTGCTAAAGTTTGGGTTTTATTATCAAGTCGAAAGCGACAAGACTTCTTTGTCGGTTTGTGGTATCTTGTGCACATCATCTAGCAGCTCAAATCCCCCCCAGTGGTATCAACGGAAGGGAACCATGTTTGGACCCCCTACCCATTCTCTCTTTATTAGTAGGGGGGGTCCGACAAGAGGTATCTCCATTCCCGGGCCCCACGATATGTGGCTTGCGATTGCTACTTCGTACCCCCCCCTGCTTAATACCCCTTACCGCCTATCCCCCCTTTGAAAACCAATCCTATCTCCTGCTATTTCATCCTAACTACAACGAATTAGCATCCCCTCCACTCACATTCCCAGGTGGACCTTTCGTCCCCACCTTGCTCCTATGTCGTTCCCTTTTCCCCCACTGCCTATCCACCACCTCAATCTTATGGACCCCACTTCCTTTCCACCAACCATGTGCTCCCAAATGATCCCCCGCCTCCATGTCACCTCCTGCTTCCATGTCAAATATTCATTCCATCCCACTCCTACCATATCAAGAGTGAATGTTGGAAATTAAAGTTAGCACCGAGTTGGAAAATTAACCAGTTAAAACTATTTTTTTCCTATAACACACAGTGATTTCGAGCATCGTTTTCAAACAAATAAGAATGAATTTATCAAAACTGAAAGAGGCTTTTTTTCCAAAACAGACCCATTTAAAAATGTCTGTCCCAGTTTTCTTTAGCTATTATGGTTTATGAGATTCACATTAATCTTTGAAGGCATATTTTGCAGAAATTTCCCGTTTTAAGTCACTGTTTTCAAATGTGGTTTCCAAACATATAGAAATGAATTTTCAAAAACTAAAATAGGTTTTTGTTGGTAACATCATCCTCTATGACAAACTCTCTCAATTGTTTCACATCTATCATGGGTAGAGATATTCAAAGGGATCCCTAGACCTTATTTTTCAGAATTTCATCAGGAAAAAGCTCATGGGCAGTTAGTGACTTGGATGCCACCTAATCAAGTAAGAATTGCTATCAAATTCGAATTGTTGTTCCTTATCACCAGAAATCCTCAAATATAGTGACAAGAAGATTCATTAGTTTTGAAGGTCCTATATTTTAGTCCTATTTTCGCAACACAATTTTCAGATATTTGTAATAAATCTTGATATTTTTTTATCAAGATATTTTGCGAAGAATTTGTGTAAATACTTCATCAATTGAAGCAATAGGTGTTGGGACTTGTTTTTAAGAAAGGGAATTGTATTGTAAAGCAACTCACAATGCCACCATTGATCATATTTTCAGTAATACAGTGCAATCGTTACAGGATTCTTGTGTCATTTTTATTGGTGAAACGCATCTCTCTTTGTCAATTTGTTTTCTTTCTATTCCCATATGTGATTCTAAAATTTGAATTATTCTAATAAGATAAATAACATAATTTGTTTAAATCTACACTCTGTCTCTGGCCTAAGAATAATTTTTATGTTTTCCACTTAAGATTAAAATTAGTATTCTTAACTGCTCTATTTTTAATTGGATCTCTAAATCTTGTCTTCTCTTTCACACCATAAATCTTAGAGGATCTAGTGAATTTGCCTAACCTTCCCTATAATTTTAGCCTATAAACTCTGTATTTCATCACCTTAAACCTGTGACTCCATTTCTCCAATGACCTTTCTTCCCAGTTTCAACCGAGCAACACAAAATACCCAAACTTGAACTTAATAGCTAGCCTAATACCTTCAGTCAAACAAAGCTAAATCATTAAGAGAGATCCCTCTTTGAAATTGGAAGGGCTAGATTCCCAGCTTCCAAAGTGGTTTAGTGGTTACCTCTGTGATTTTTTTTGCAACCTAAAAATTATGGAGTGCTAACATCCTCATGAATCCACTAGGGAACAAACGATTTCATATTCCCCATGAAAGATTATCAAATTTCAGATTTGATTGCTGGTGGTGGACAATAGTCGGACATATGAAGGCTAAAACATTCACTTGGTGACTGCATGTTCAAGAATCTAGAGCTCAAATCTTTCATGGCAATTCCACTAATCGAAGAATCCAGAGCTTAAATTGCACATCTAGTTGCCTAATTAGTCACAATGTCAGGATATGTAAAAGATTCTCTTTCTATTAAAGCTTTAAAATAATTATGGGATGAGTTTGTAGATCAAATTGTTGAAGTTTTTTCAACGACCGCGTTTTATTGTTTAAAATCATGTAAAATTTTGTTCAAAATTAAAGTTTGTTTTCTTGAGTTATTTGGTGAAAGACTTGAGAAGGATATTGAACTCTTAGATACTCAAATCCAGTCCTAAATTTTCCAAGATCTGAAACGGTTCTTTAAATATCTTCCTTTGCTAAAATGAGAAGAGATTGTACTTCCCTTTGATTTTCAGATTGATGACTATTCTGTTTTTAAACACGAGACTGAAATTTTACATTTTAAATGATGGTTTAACATTGAAGATACAAATGGAAAACTCAGCTATGTTAAATTGGTCAATGAATACATGTAGGATCAAGAGAACTACATGAAGGGTCTTTTCAGATTGAGTTTTCATTCATGTTTTCACTATGAGAACCGGATCCATCATCAATTTCCATCGTTACTACGCATTCCAACTTTGATATTGTTAGCGCATAGTTAAGCAATCCACTTATATTAGCAACTACTTGACTGGCTTCATTTGCATTTTTGTGCCATTTGATTTAGCAGCTTCTCAGCAGTGTAGGGTAGGTAGGTGTGTGTCAATAAGCTCAGGACTCTAAGAATTATTTTGGTTACATCATTTTCAGTTTGCAATGTACAATTTAGATTACAACTTGATGAATGGATTTGGTTCTGTTTAAGGATTAGAAAATATGATCAATTGGTTTTCAGTTGTAGTGGTTCCATGGCAGAGCATGTTGCAGGCTTGGGTTCAATTCAAAGGATCAAGCTACTAGTCTATGATGTTCTTTGGCACCTCACTAGGAGGATGCCATCCCTAGTTGGAAGCACTGTTAGGGTCCTATGATTCATAGAATCAAATGATGATTGGTTATTATTTTTCAATTAATGGAATTGTAAATAATATTGTATTCTGCAAATTATTTCCAAGAAAAAAATGGAAAAAATAATATGGGCTTGCTAATCAAAACCCACCCTTAAGATTAAGTTAATTATGTTTAGTGTAGATTAATCCTGATTTAATTAGTTAATCATGTAATTTGAACATGATTAATTAATATGTAATAATATGCTCGGGCGCTAAATTTTGGGTTTTATTATAAAATTTGAAAGCGACAAGACTTCTTTGTCAGCTTGTGGTATCTGGCGCGCATCATCCAGTGGCTAAGATCCTCCCTGCCAAGATCAACGTCGGGGAATCAAGTTTGGACCCCCCCACCCATTCTATATTTATTAGCAGGGGGGTCTAAAAAGAAGTATCCCCAATCTCGGGCCCCACGATACGTGGCAGATGCTTGTTACTTTGCACCTCCCCTACTCAATACCCCTTATTGCTTACCCCCCTGAAAAGCATTATGATCTCCTGCCAATCTAAACTCTTGTTATTTCATCCTAACTGCCACGAATAAACATCCCTTCCCCTCACATTCTGCTAGGTGGACCTCCTGTCCCCACCTCGCTCCTACACCGTTCCCTTTCCCCCACGAGCTGTCTGCCACCTCACACTGGCACACCCCACTTCCTTTCCACCAAAATTGTGCCTCCACATCATCCCCCACCTCCATGTTACCTCCGTTTCCATGTCATATATTCATTTCATCCCACTACAACCAAATCAATAGTGAATGTTGGCCAATTAAAGTCAGCACCGAGTTGGAAAAATAATCAGTTAAAACTATGTTTTTTCCTATACAACACAGTCATTTCGAGCATGTTTTCCAAAAACATAAGAACGAATTTCTCAAAACTGAAAGATATTTGTGTCGATAATGGACCCATTTAAAAGCATCTGTCTTAGTTTCTAACATCTATTATGGGTTAGGAGATTCACATGAATCTTTGAAGGCATATTTTCTAGAAATTTCCTCTTTTAAGCCATTGTTTTCAAATGTGGTTTCCGAATAGATGAAAATGAATTTTCAAAAACCGATAGATTTTTTTTTTGGAAACATACTTCTCTACAAAAACATCTCTCATTTTGTGCACAACTGTGATGGGTTGACATATTCAAAGGGATCAATGGACCCTATTTTTCAAAATTGCGTGAGGAAAAATCTCATGGGCAGTGAGTGACTTGGATGCCACCTAATCAAATAAGACTTGCTATCAAATTCGAATTGTTGTTCCTTATCACCATAAATCATCAAAGATAGTGCCAAGAAGATTCATTAGTTTTGAATGTGATATATTTTAGTCCTATTTTTGTAACGCAAATTTCAGATATTTGTAATAAATCTTGATATTTTTTATCAAGATATTTTGTGAATAATTTGTATAAATACTTCATCAATTGAAACAATAGGTGTTGGGACTTGTTTTGAAGAAAGAGACTTGTATTCTAAAGTAGCTCACATAGCCACCATTGATCATATTTTCAATAATACAATTCAATCATTATAGGAATCTTGTGTCATTTTCATTGGTGAAGTGCATCTCTCTTTGTCAATTTGTTTTCTTTTTATTCTCCTATGTGATTGTAAAATCTAAATTATTCTAAGAAGACAAAGAACATAATTTGTTTGAATGTACACTTTTTCTCTGGCTTAAGAATACTTTTTGTGTATTCACTGAAGATTAAAATAAGAATTATTAACTCCTCTGTTTTTAATTAGATCTCTAGATATTTTCTTCTCTTTCACACCATAAATATTAAATGATTCAGTGAATTTATCTAAACTTCCCTATAGGTTTAGCCTGTAAGATCTGTATTTGATCACCTCAAACCCATGACTCTATTTTCCCAATGGCCTTTCTTCTGAGTTTCAACCCAACAACACGAAAAACCCAAACTTGAACTTAATAGCTAGCCTAATACCTTCAGTCAAACAAAGCTAAATCATAAAGAAAGATCCCTCTATGAAACTGGAAGGGATATATTCCCAGTTTCCAAAGTGGTTTTGTGGTTACCTCTGTGATTTTTTCTACAACCTAAAAAATTATGGAGTGCTAATGTCTTGACGACTCCACTAGGGAACAAATGGTTTCATCTTCCCCATGAAAGATTATCAAATTTCAGATCTGATTGCTGGTGGTGCACAACAATCTGACAAATTAAGGATGAAACATTCACCTGGAGACTCCATGTTCAAGAATCCAAAGCTCAAAGCTTTCATGGTGACTCCACTGACCGAAGAATCCAGAGCTTAAATTGCACAGTTGGTTGATGCATTAGACACAATGTCAGGATATGTAAAACTTTATCTTTCTATTAAAGCTTTAAAAGAATTTTGGGATGAGTTTGTAGATCATCAAATTGAGGAAGTTTTTTCAACGACCTTGTTTTATTGTTTGAAATCATGCAAATTTTCATTTGAAATTAAAGTTTGTTTTCTTGAGTTATTTGTTAAAAGACTTGCGAAGGATATTGAACTCTTAGGTAGTCAGATTCAGTCCTACAGTTTTCAAGATCTAAAATAGTTCTTTAAAGATCTTCCTTTGCCAAAACGAGAGGAGATTGTATTTCCCTTTGATTTTTAGATTGATGACTCTTCTGATTTTAAACACAACACTGACAATGTACAATTTAAATCATGGTTTAACATTGAAGATACAAATGGAAAACTCAACCATGTTAAAATGATCATTAAATACTTGGAGGATCAACTAATACATCATGTCTTTATTGATCCCGTAGCGAACTACATGAAGGGTCTTTTCAAATTGAGTTTTCAATCATGTTTTTACTATGAGAACCAATTCCATCATCAGTTGCCTTTGTTACTACGTATTCCAACTTTAATTTTGTTAATGCATAGTCAGACAATCCTCTTATTCCAACAGCTACTTGATTGGCTTGATTGGCATTTTTGTTTCATTTGATTCAACAGCTTCTGAACAGTGTAGGTGTGATATAGAAAATTGAATTCCTCATCAACTCAGAGGGGAAAGACATGATAGTTGAAGCAAATACCAAGATCACATGCCTTGTTTCCACACTCACGCTGGCTATGCATTGACAACCTGCTTTATAAAGCTTCTCTACAAGCCTAAGGGTGCGTTAGTGACCCTACTAACTCAAGTTACTAGTACGGGAACAACGTTAGTGAATTCTAGTGAAGTTATAAGGGTCAAAGGAACGAATTGACTGATAAATATCTAGATATTTGTTCCTAAAATTACTCAAGAAAAGCAAGGAAACATCCAAATTCGACCTATTTGGAGGATTTCTAATCCTAACGAAGGAGGAAAATGGGAAAGAGATGAAAAGCATGGTAACTTCATTGTTTTTACCCTAGGGAACTCAAGGAGGAACTATTAAGAAATTTACCCAAGAACACAAATTAATTACAGAGAATCATTGAGAGAAATAAATATAAAAATAACTAGAAACAACCATAAACACATAAACACACATGTTTATCTGGGAAAACCCCAAATCCAGGGAAAAACCCAATCATAATGAAATTTCATTATCCTGGCCAAAACCATGGCCAATCCGGCCAAGTGAGCCTTCACCGCTCACCTCCAGGCCCTTGCATTACAATGAAGTCCTTCCAGCCTTTTAGAGGCTCCATTACATATAATACCATGGGAAGAATACCATGGGTGCACAATACCATGTGCCCCAAAACCATCACTGTTTAACCCGGTCAACTTTGACTCTATCCTGTGTCAAGTTTACCTAACAATTCCCCCCTTAAACTTGACTTGGGGTTCCTTGACTAACTCCAGCCAAGCCTGCTAAGTGAGACAATCCCACTCACTCTATCTCTTACCCCCCTCAAAGTTTTTATCCAGGGTATTGTTAACCCGACATCCCCCCTATCACCTAGGTCTAACCCAGACTTTACCGGTGATCACCAAGGGGTACACATGCCTTACCGGGTCTTACAGTGGTATGCCCATTTACATGCAATAATTTTGACTTTATTTATATTTTTTTTGTTTATTGCTGCTGCTATTATGATCCATCCTCTCTTAATTGCAGGCATCCTTGTTTTGTTTCTTTGTTGCCTTCTTGCCAAGTTTAACTATCGTTAATTTCTGAGATGAATCCTTGAAACCCTCGCCTGGGATGACTTCACCAGGAGGCCTTGATCTGGATCTGGGGTGTGATAACATGCAATGCTTCTTGTTTGGTTAATCTATATCCATAGCATCAACGTTCTCTTCCACGCCACTTGACCTTTCTCACTTACGACCTCGTCGAGACACAGATCTGCTCTGAGCTCTCTCTATTGCTGCCAAATGATCCAACCCCAGGTTAGAAAGATGTTTGCCCATCTTGTTTGTGGTAAATTGTTTGTCTTTGTCAAAATTCCTCGACATCTTGCTTCACCTTGGCGTCGGAAGGTCGAATCCCAGTATCCTTGGTAGTCTGCTTCTGCGAGTCATTGAAATAGGCAGGAACAATAATTACGACGTTCTTCACCACCTATCCCAAATATGCCTCCGCAATCTCCTTCATCTTAGTGAGCACCATCGAAGAAATCCCCGCCGGCGCAAACTGCTTTCTCTCTCCCTTGTAATTAACCTCGATCATGGGCTTATCTCCGGGCCTGAAACCAGCTACTCCATCGCCTCGAACCAAATCACGATCTAGCCCATCTAGACACGCGCCAACCCCTTCTTGGAATCAGTAGCACAATACATCGGCCTTCGATCCAGAACATCGCGAGAGCAGTAATAGTCAGAATCCATTAAAGACACGACCAGCACGCCGATCGCTTCCCAGATTTGACAAATCATTCATCTTGGAGCTTGATTGCATCCTAAACCGGCTTCTTCAGATAAATCACAAAAACCAAAACCCGCAGGTCCTGACCACATGATTGATTCATATTCATACCAAATCTAAATTCAATTAGCTCTTACCCAGGCCCTGGGCGCCGCTCTCCACGGTGTTCGAATTAGCCTGCATTCGAAAGGATCAGGAAAACCATGAAAAAGTGACAAGAAATAGGATCTCTCTCGGATATTCGAACCTGTAACCAGCTTCAACAAGGTGCAAGTATCTCGTCACTGAAGCCCCGTACCTCAGACCTAACTTGCCTCCGATGCATTATCGACGTCTCATGCTAGACTCTCGGTAGTCGATATTGAGATCCACACCAGATCTTACCAGCTTTAGCTCCTTCACAACGAGAACCGGTGTTTCCTCTGCCGCCTGTGACTCCAGCTTTGTCAATGCACTTCAACCCATATTCTGCTGTAGAATCTCAGACCTTGTCACTTGATCCATGGCCTTAACCATTACTACTCGCTGCCATTGACTAGCAGGCCATTTAGGGGAAACCTCGCTGTAAACTTGAGATCTACAACATATTTGAATTTATGGAAGAGCGCAACCACTGAATCTACATCTTCAAACATCAGATGGGACAGATCTAATCAAATCACTCTCTTTCCACAATGTTTCAACATCATGAACGATATTGGCTAATCAAATGATCCACGATCTTGCAAGGGAACCTGGATCTGATACCAATTGTTAAGAAATTTACCCAAGAACACAAATTAATTACAGAGAATCATTGAGAGAAATAAATATAAAAATAACTAGAAACAACCATAAACACATAAACACACATGTTTATCTGGGAAAACCCAAATCCAGGGAAAAACCCAATCATAATGAAATTTCATTATCCTGGCCAAAACCCTAGCCAATCCGGCCAAGTGAGCCTTCACCGCTCACCTCCAGGCCCTTGCATTACAATGAAGTCCTTCCAGCCTTTTATAGGCTCCATTACATATAATACCACGGGCAGAATACCATGCGTGCACAATACCATGTGCCCCAAAACCATCACTATTTAACGTGGTCAACTTTTGACTCTATCCCGAGTCAAATTTACCTAACAATTCCCCCCTTAAACATGACTTGGGGTTCCTTGACTAACTCCAGCCAAACCTGCTAAGTGAGACAATCTCGCTCACTCTAGCTCTTACCCCCCTTAGAGTTTTTACCGGGGTATTGTTAACCCGACATCCCCCCTATCACCTAGGTCTAACCCAAACTTTTTCGGTGATCACCGAGGGGTACACATGCCTTACCAAGTCTTACAGTAGTATGCCCATTTACATGTAATAATTTTGACTTCATTAATTTTTTTTTTTTTTGTTTACTACTGCTGTGATTTTGATCCATCCTCTCTCAATAGGTGACGGGTTCAATTCTTGATCCCATCGGATTTCTCTTTTTCATGCTCGCTGAATTCATTTTTCGTGATTGCTTTCTTGATCTCGCATTTCAACTCCCGCAATGCTTTCCTCTCTGATTCCTTCAAATCAGAAACGAAGTTGCTCTACTCCTTGAATGAAGTCAGCCATGGCTCTGTTACAGGACTGCTCTCTGCAACACCATTTCCATTGGGCTAAAATAAATGCTTCATTGAAGGCATACATTTGAAGCCCAAACCCTCAACCATGGCTCTGATACCAATTGTTAAGAAATTTACCCAAGAACATAAATTAATTACCGAGAGG
>APFE031074129.1:0-10189 GCA_000404065.3 Pinus taeda
CCATGCCCGCCGAGGACCCACAGAGCGGCTTTTCCAAGGTAGTTTAGGGGTTTTGGATGGAAAGTAAGGGTGTTTTCCCTCCAAAAACACCCTCTCCTAACCTTTAAGAGGCCCCTCCCCCTCTCATTTGTCTCACACACCTCATTTCGAGTGTTTGTGAGTTTGCTTGGGAGCTTGGAGAGTGTTGAGTTTTTGCTGGAGTAGTCATCTTGGAGTTGGAGTTGGAACTATTTTGGAGATAGTTTGTAGCTGTCAATGGAGTTGGCATCTTCAAAAGGAGGCTAAGGAAGCTAGTTTGCATTTCCAAGTAAGGATTTTCACTTTAAGATTCCTCATTTGACTGTAGTCCATGAATTAAATTTTTTTGTGCTATAAATTTAAAAACTTCTCACTTCTATTAGCTATGCTATCAAATCTCTAGTTCTATGCTATCAAATTTTGTAGCCTACATGTGCATTTGTTTTCCTAAATTTAACTTTGGTTTTCCATGTTGCTTAGCTGCAATTTTTTTTTAAATGGCAGATTTCTTTGCAAATTGTAATTATTTCAAGCAAACATGGCTCCAAAAGGAAAGGACAGTGCATGGGCTTATTGTGATGTAATTGATGAAAAAATGATATGCAAATTATGCCATAAATCTATTAGAGGTGGGGTATTCTTAGATTGAAACAACACTTGTTTGGGATAAGATCTAGATCTAGATCCCATTGTGTTAGACGATATTGATCCAACATCAGAATGGGTGGAAGAGACTGAAGATCCTGTGTTTTAAGTTGATTTTGATATCGACATGGCTTTAGAGGGGGATGAAGCAAATTTTGTGGCCGCATCAGAACCAAGATCAGTTGTGGCATCAAGGAAAGGCAAAGAACCAATGGAAGGCACTAGTCATGCAGGTCAACAAACTCGTGCTTCCATTAGGTCCACTTCTATTTTTATTGGTGGCAATGTTACTGAGGTTGTAGATCAAGCTGAGGCATCCTCAGACTCTGAACCAGATGATGTCTATGTAGCTCTTGATGACGATCCTGTGGCTAGTACTGGTGATGAACTTGATGATTGATCATGTGTACACTGTAGACTTGTAATAAGCCAATGGCCTGATAGCTTGCAGCATTGTTTTTGGACTTTATAGGCCATTTAGAGCCTCATTGCTTATGTATTTTGCTATTTTGTCGATGATATGTATTGCACTTGGTGCCATTTTGATATATTCACCTTTACATGGTATATAAATGAGCAAATTTTGCATATTTTGTCTCTATTGGCTTGGAATCATGGTTTTAAATCTTAAAAATAGTTTTGTTTCATTAAAAATTAATTATTTAATATATTTTTCTAAAACTGGTTCGTTTAGACCAAACCAGTCCCGGTTAGACCGGTTTCAGTCAGTAAACCAATTCATTAGGTGGACCGGTCTGGTCACCGGTTCCAGTTTTAAGAACATTGGCTGGAGCTTGAGCCAGTAAAGAAGAGGCTCTATCAAACTGAGAATGAGTGTGACACTGATCTGTAGGATCACCTGCAAGAGCACCTGCTGCATCCCGAGTAGTGCGGACCCATTTTGGAAGCCGAGGAGTTGAAGGAGGATCCCAAGAAGGTGGGGGAGGACTTTCATCCTCGTTGTCATCATCTGAAGAAGAAATATTTTCAGAAGTAGAAGGGATAGAGAGAAGTGGCACATCGGTCAAACTAGGCTTGTAGGCCGATATATTTTCAGCAAACTTTACATCTCTTCTGATGATAACATTTTTGGATTTAGGTGAAAGAAGTCTATATCCTTTGACATCTTTAGAATATCCAACAAAAGTACATTTTTCACTCTTAGGTGCTAAAGCTTTATGTTTCTCATATGGAATATGGGTTCATGCTTCACTTCCAAAAACACAAAAGTGACTTACATCTGGTCTAATTGAGCTCCATGCTTCTTCTGGAGTGATATTCTTTAAAACCTTAGTAGGAGTACGATTTACTATGTAATTTGCACAATTAATTACTTCTGCCCAAAAATTAAGACTAAGTCTTTTAGATTGAAGCATACAATTAGCCATTTCTTTTAAGGTGCGATTCTTCCTTTCAGCTACACCATTTTGTTGTGGAGTATATGGAACATATGGACCAGTATGTTGCATCTGAATTCCATGCTCAGTGCAAAAGATGATGAGTTTGTTGTTAACATATTCTCAACCATTATCAGATCTTAGCTTAAGAATTTGATGTCCAGATTGTTTCTCAACAAAGGCCTTAAAGGCCAAGAACATGTAAAATACTTCACTCTTGAGTTTTAAGAAGTATACCCAAGTGCGTCTGGAGAAATCATCAATGAAAGTTAAGAAATACTTGTAGCCAGAGAATGAAACAACTGGAAGTGAACAACATAAATCACTATGCACAAGTTGTAAAGGGGTTGAGGCATGCCAAGAGGCACATTTTTCAAAACTATCTCGATGATGTTTTTCGAGTACACATCCGAAACAAACACCATCTCTCCAAGATACCATAAGAAGACCTGTCACCATATTTTCTTTACATATATTTTGAAGGGAGCGATAGTTTGTTCACTTCATCATTATGAGCAACAAATACCGAAAGAAAAGTTGATGGCCCAAAATTGTTAAACTTAGACAACCTTGTAGAATCATCAGCAATGCCAGTAGCTAAAATCTGTCTAGGATCTCTTAGGTCCTTAATTACAACAACGTGAGGTGAAAATTCAACGGTTTTACCTTCACCTGAATGAGTTATCTGATATATAGATGGAAGATTGCAGGATAAGGTTGGAACACATAATATATCATTAAATTGACAATTGTCTAGATGAATAGTTCCAGACCCTACAACACTAAGAGATCTATCATCACCAACATATATATTTTTGGTGTTACAATCATTTAAAGAAGAAAACATGGCTTTGTTTTTGGCCATGTGAAAGAAGGTCCAAAATCAATGAGCCACTCATGAGAATGAAAAGAACAAGATACATTTGGTGCATAACCAAACAGAGATGCTTGACAACCACATGCAGAAAGTGTTATTCCTAAAGATGAAGTTGAAGTTGAAGAGTGCTCCAAATGGATATTATGCTTCTTCATTGTTGCTTCCAAAACTTCCATCTTCTTAAAACATTCAAATTCTAAGTGGCCATCTCGATTACAAAAGTTCCAATGTTTATCAATTTTCTTCCCTTTGTTTTTATTTGCCTTATCATTTTGTTGAATTGATTTTTCATTTTGACACTGAAATTGCCTAGGACCCTTGTTTGGTTTAGGAACATTCTTTTTAGGTTACTGCTTCTTAGGATTCTTTGAATTCGGTTGTTGTTGGGCGGTTAAGGCTTTCTTAGAAGAGTTTCCAAGATTAAGAAGACCAAGATGTAAGAGTTTTTCTTGTTCTCTTATTAAAGAATCACAAAAAGCATCAAAAGAGGGGGACTTGTCGTCTTGCCCTTGAGAAATGAAGGCTTCTCTAGTAGAATGGAAGGTGGAAACAAAGACAGAGTAGGTTGGTCCCAACTTAGTAAGAATAGAATAGATAAGGCTACCATCTTCTTTCTTAACTATAACACCTTCCAAGAGAAGTCTAAGGGTCTTCAACTTGGACAAAAAATCTTCAATAGAAGAAAAATTATTGAGGTCCAACATAAGCAACTCATTTTCGAGTTGGTGGGCTCTAATTTCATTTTTAGTTCCAAAAAACTTTATTGAGTTGTTTCATCGCTTCATTAGGGGTGTCAAGTTCTACGATATGGAATCTAAGGTCTGGAGAAATAGACATCCCTATCAACCCACGTGCTTGATCTTGCCTATTTTCCCATTTGGCTGCCTTATATTCATCTTTAGGTTTAGTTTCTTGGCCTGAGGCTATTTTGTAAAAACCTTTACTTCTAAATAAATCCACAATGTAGGACCACCATTGGAAGTAGTTGGTGTTGTCAAGAATAACTTGGCATGGACTTTCCATTTTAACAAAAACTGAAGCTATAGATGCCGAAACTAAGTGTTCCAATGGAAAGAACTCGAAAAATTAGGCCGATTCAAAAAAAACAGCTCTAAAAACAGCTTCCAAATGAAGAAGTTATGACTTTTTGAAGAAAAGTTGTTGAAGATGCCGACAAGGTGCATGAATGTGCGGAAGTGAATGATAATTGTTAAAATTGGCAACTAGGGCCAAACTCCATGTGGGTCATCTTATTTATGGCAGCTGATATTTTTCTTGGATCCTTCTCATTGAGATGTGTTAGATTGATCTAAAGATCATCCGATTCCAATAAGTATTAATAGAGTTATGAATTTATGTGTTATAAGACAATTCGTCAAGGTCAGCCAACAACCAAATAAACCCCACATGTGGTCAACGTTTTAGTATAAAAGGAGATGACTTGAGAGTCATTTCATACACACTTCTCACTTGATTTCTCTCCACTTGTCTTGGGTTTTAGTGTGAGAGAAATCTAGGAGGAAGAATCCCTAAACATTGGAGGAAAAGAGGTTTCCCTAGCCGCAGCAAAAATGAAAGGCCAGCGAAGCCATGGAAGGAACCTCTACACTAACCTAAAGTTGATCTAACGATGTCTTAAGGATGCCTTAGTCGCAATCTTAAGGATGCCCTAGCCACAGTCCTATGGATGCCCTAGTGCAACGCATACCTTGGAGAAAGCTCGTTGAAGGAGGACAAGCCACAGCAAGAATAGGCCAAGGTAATGAGGGATGTTCAGCAATTCCTTACGCTATCCGAACAGCAAATCCTAGCCGCGATTAAGAAGGCCGAGGAAATTCGAGACAGCGTGATGTGGAGGAGATTAAGGAGGCTGAGGGAGGCCTTAGCAAGCCCTAGCCGCAGTCCTAGCCAGAGCAAGAAAAGGCCAAGACAACGAGGAGATCAAGAATTGTTTTATGGGCTAAAACAAGGCACCAAGCTGTTGGAAGGAGGCCGAGGTTACTTGCTGGGTAGGCCGAGTTGGAGAAGGTGAATTGAGGACTCAAATATGCCCAAAACAACAGCATATTAGGGGAGGTATGTTGCAATCCTTGAGGGTTGTCTGTGGATTAATAGATGGGTGTGTAAGGGTTGCCAAATACCCTAACCAGTCACAATTTAAGCAGCAATGAAGGCAGACTTGGAACAACAGTGTTGAAGGGACAGCAGTGCTTGTAAATGGGACAGCTAGGCAATGGAGCTCGGTGGAGCCATGATACATGGGACAGCAAGGTGACTAGTGCAGCAAGATACATGGGACAGCTGGGCTACATAGTGCTGCAAAAGATACATGGGACAGCTAGGCTACATAGTGCTACAAAGATGTATGGGACAGCAAAGTCACATGGTGGATAATATTGATGAAGCATTATGGTTGGCTACAGTAGTTGATGCAACATGTTAGTATAGTGTTGCATAATGATCGAGTGTAGCCCGCTGATGGCAGCATGTGATGAAGAGCAGCTTAATGATAGTGGTGCAGCGTAATGATACTTTGCAGCATACATTGAGCACAATGATGGGTACATCCATGACTAGTGAAGCATGATGAGATGCAGCATAGTGATGATGAACATGGTGCAGCACAGTGAGGTGCAGCATGATGATGAGAAGCAGCACAATGACAAGTGCAACAAGGCGATGGAGAATCAGTTGAAGCAGTATGTCTTCAACTGAGTTCAGCTACATCATGTATCATCTTCTTAGAGATGATCTATGCTCTTATTTAGATAAGTCAAAGTGTTGACTTCTGTTGTAAATGTACTCTCTCTCTCCTTCTCTCTCTCTCTCTCTCTCTCTATGTTGAACTATTGAAGAACATATAAGAATAATTAATCAAGGGTTTCCCCACACTGGGGTTTGTCCCTCACTAGCGCCACATCTTGTGTCCTCTTGTCTTCTGCGATTTATGTTTATGTTATATCTGCAGTTTACTTTAATGTCGATATAATTGCTAATCTAGAAAAGATATTGAGCTAACTGTGAAAATTGAAATAAATTGCTACAAGCATAGAACATACCTAAAATTAACAATAACGTTATATTAAAAAAAATCCCCATCCATTTCCAAACTTAATCTAATTAGCTCACTTTTAAAAAAAAATTATGTGACCCACTTTTATAAATAAGTGAAAGTCACTTTTACAATGGTACTTTATGAGCTACCCATTAAGTTGTAACTTAAATAAAAGATAAAGAAACTTTAAAATTATAAGTGACTCACTTTTTATAATGGGCGAGAACACCTTTACATAAAGTAACTTTAAAACATAGATTACATGTGCTTTTTGAAAAAGTTACTCAACAAAAAGAAAGACTTGAACCCAAGACCTCTTTTCTCATAAAGTAACTTTGGACCGAGTGAGCTAGTTTAAAAGGTTAGTAATTTTTGAAAAGAGGAAGATGCAGGGTTTTTTTATTCACTGAAGCGTTGGGGTGCGTGCTTACTTGAAAAAACCCTTTTTGCCTACAAAACAAAAAACCACACAGCCCAAAATGAACATACAAAAAAAACCAAACCTTATGACTTGAAGTTAGCTTTCCCCGGAAACTAAATATTTTCCTCAATGTTTCTGATTTTTCGAGATCATACTAAGGCGCAGTGGAAAAGAGCATACGCATGAGAAAAATTCTTCCTTTCTGTTTCTGATTTGCTCAGATAGCATAGAGTCGCAGGGCAAAGAGCATACGTAGAAATGAAAGGTATAGATCCGGTAATATAAAAACAGAGAGCTAAATAAATTGACATAAATAGAGAGATGAATAACTAAAACTACAAATAAAATTGTATACCTCCAGATCTTAAAAATGACGTAGCTAGGGCTACTAGAAACCTTTTCGCGTGAAACGAAAAGGGTTCCTCACTAGAACAGATGCTCCTGAGTCCTAACACAATAGAGCAGTCATCTCGGCCCGAGAGCAGTCAAAAACAATAGATCTAGGAAACAACAGTCGCATGCACTTGTACCGGCTTCGGATTTGGATCACCAACGGATGCGGCCCTCAAATAGCTCTGATACCATGTAGGAATTTACAGGGTAAGTTCCTCAGATAGAACACCAAAGAACACAGCTCACAAACAGATCACATATCAATACACCAGTGTTCTTGACGTGGTTAAACCGTCAAAAAGGGAAACAATTTATGGCCTGAGCCAACGCAGCCACTTCAAGCAATTTATTAATAAAAGAAAGAAGATTTACATAAGCTTCTCTCATGAACGTTCACGCTACAAATGACCCTCCATGTTCTTTAAATAGAGATCATAGACCAATCGGGTGTTAAGCCACAGATCAAGTGTCAGTAATACTGATGAGAGAATGAACCGTCGGATCACTTCATGTCTCGAACATATCGTGACCGTCGGATTGTAAGTTACAAAAATACATAGTAAAAAACACACTTTAACTAACTCTACATTAGACCAAGTTATACTTAACTATTTCCTATGTGTCGGAATATCCTAACACATAGTGCTCTAGAAAACTCTGTTCAGACCCATTTCTGAGGATATTAAATCCATTGCCGCTATTGTTAACCATGTCTTTTCAACATGTCTACAGGGAAAGGAATGAGCTGGCTCATGGTTCCTCAAAAGTTATCATTTAATTACATTCAGGTCATTGGCACATTTGAGAGATGGACGATGGACAATCCTCAATCTACGATCATCATCCTTTATTTTGATTTGTCACATCCGATTTCAGACTGCTGAGTTCATCTGCAGATAATGGTTATTTTAATTTTTTTATAGAGACATCTTGCTGGAGCTGTTGATCAGCTATATGTATAAATGGACCTGAGGCTTGTTACGAATTCCTGCACTTTTTCAAGTTATTTATTTAGATCCCATCAGTGAGATATAGAGGTCTATAAAGTGATGCTATTTTGGATGCTCCTTTGTACCTGTCTGGAGTTTAGTAAATTGAGCGAGACAAGGCCATGGGATGTTTTTGGTCGGTTTGAGAATCTGGGGATCTTCTTGAAAAATTCACATACATGCTCTCAATAGATGAGGAAAGTAATTTTGTTCTATTCATAAAAATATGATTTTTTTCCGAGGAAATAAATTGTTAAACTCAAAACTGAAATTTGCCTCTTCCTTTTTTATTTTTTAAATGAGATTATTTCAGAACTTACATATTTGTCATATATGGGTGTTACCAAGTTCTTCTGCATGTGTTTCATATTTCTTTTGGATGCTGTAATTTTGGCATAGTTTAGTGTTCATGTACACGTTTTCTAAACAAATTTCTTAACTATGTTCTAAACACAAATTGAGAACTCTCAAAATACCTAAATTCTTGAAAAAAGTTAATTACATGGTGGACCATACTGCATTGTTCAACATAATTTTGCTTAAATACAAGAACTAGAATATGTTTCACCATTAAAATAATGTAAAATTATTACAAAATATACGAGTGATAAAATAGTATGCAGAAAATTCAGTTATGAAATCACAATTTTATCATGTACTCGAAATTCGCTTGTATATTAGACTTCACAAAAAACCATGTCCGTTATTTCATGTTTTGTGAAGCAAGTTTCAATTTGAATTATTCCTTCTTTCAAAACATGCATTTGCGAGAAACCATAAAGGTAATGAAGTTTACAATCTTCTCAGGTCCAGAAGACTTGTTACTGCCACTGGAAAAGGACCAACAATGGACACTCCATAAAGCTCCCTGCACAATATAATGGAAAATATTTTCAGCATTCCTCTAAGATTAAGAAAACTTCTGCGCACATGAGCAGAGTCACAAGATATCTGCTACGCCTGCTTGACTCGCTTGACTGTCCAATGATATAGTTCAATGGAAATAAACAAGACTTCGACAATAAGCAAGGTAGCAAAAATCTATATAAACTATGCAGCTGGAAAATCAGAATGACAGTATCCTAACTTTATCATAGAAATAATGGAACAAACTATCATCTACCATCCATGAAAAAAAGATACCCTAAATTACATTTGTATTAAATAGGAAATATGTAAGAGTTCACTTTAAATTCTACCGTGTAATTTGCTTATCACATAATTTAAAAAAAAAATACTACTGCACTCTCTTCAACGATATAACAAGCCTTGATTACTTAAAACATTTTGATGGTTCACATCCTGTATTGCCCCACATAATAACGTTGAATGAAACATGGCATTCACAAATAGGAACATGTCAGCAACTTTACAAACAATGATTGCATCTTGAATACTTTAAAATCGTTTGATCCTTAAGATCCAATATGGATTCTTAAAAAAAATCCCGTTTTTCTCCTTCAAAAGAAATACACCAAAGAATAATAGAAAATAATGTTAATTCAAGATCAATAATTTCCATTATAGCTTAAGAATACATGATAATAAAGTGCCCTTTCCTCATATAAGTTCCAATTGTTTATCAATCCCTTCTTCCAACTTGTCAGAAAGTTATATGATAATATTGTATATCCAATAAGCTTGGGTCTTCTATGGCAATTATTGGTTGCAATTACCATTCAGTCAAGAAAATGGTCAATAGACCACAATGCATGGACCATGCATACATTAAAACTAGCACGGGGAGGATGAACATGTTTTACAATAAATCAGAAATTATATAGAGCTTTTAAGTGTGATTTTCGAAAAAGAAGGAACAGTAGAAGAGGATGCATTCATAAATTTAAACTTCTATGACCCCTTAAAAACATCCCTGTAATTTCTCAGGTTTGAGAGCCATGCATTCATTTCTGTCCTCTAGTATCGTTTTTAGTTATCATTATTATTAAATGTGACCCCATTTTCTTTAGGAGAAAGGCAATTTCTTGTTGAAATTATATACCATGTGCAGTAGAATACAATTTTCCGATCTGATAATTACTTCTTAATGAATCTCAAACGTTTTTTTCATGCCACTGTTACCATTGAATAATTACACCCAGAAATAATCAACTGTAAATGCAACGGAAACTATGAAGATCATAGAAAGATAGCCATGCACAATAGACACTACTTTTACCCTGGGAAATCCAATCCGGGAGAAAACCCAGCAATATTTTCTCAAGGAGGAATTGTCTTTTCAGCAAAATTTACAAATCAGAGTTTTGTCTACAAATCTGTGCCAATATTACAAGTCGAATTTCTAGTCAAACCTGGTCAAAAATTGTTGTTGATCAACACCAGTCAAACTAGTCAAAAATCAACTCTGGTCAATGCAGTCTGTGGTCAAAGTCC
>APFE031074131.1:0-39873 GCA_000404065.3 Pinus taeda
CTAATTCTAAGCTCTGCAGTTCAACTCTGAACTATGAATCAGTAAACCTGGGAACCGATGATAAACCACAAAACGTTAATCTAGGCCACGGCCTAACTCCTGAAGAAAAAATAGCATACATTCGTCTCTTGAGACAATACAAAAATGTTTTCGCCTGGAACTACGATGAGCTGAAGACATACGACACTTCCATTATCCAACATACCATCCCTATGATCGACAATGAAAAAACTGTCCAGCAGAAACTCAGAAAAATCCACCCCAATCTAGAAAACCAAATAAAGACTGAGCTAAATAAGTTGTTAAAAGCCAGAATAATTTTCCCCATCAGACATTCCAAGTGGGTCTCCAATATGGTACCTGTTAGAAAGAAAAGCAGAGATATTAGAATCTGCATCGATTTTCGGAATCTCAACAAAGCCTGCCTAAAAGATAATTTTCCCCTCCCTCCTATGGAGCATATATTACAGGCAGTAGCAGGTTCAGAATTAATGTCTTTTCTGGATGGATTTTCAGGATACAACCAAGTGCTGGTACATCCCGATGATAAGCTAAAAACCACATTCCGAACCAAATGGGGTACATATGCATATCGGAAGATGCCATTTGGTTTAATCAACACCGACGCTACGTTTCAAAGAGCTATGGACATCGCATTCAAAGGTTTAGTCAATAAAGCCGTAGTGATTTATTTGGATGATATAACAGTATACTCAAAGAAGTAAGGCAACCATCTCGGAGACTTAAAACAGATCTTTCAACGATGTTTAAGGTATGGGATTTCACTTAACCCAAAGAAATCTTTTTTTCGCATTAAGTGAAGGGAAACTTCTAGGATTCATAGTATCAAAATCTGGTATTCACATTGAACCTGATAGAATCAAAGAGATTTCCGAAATATCCCTGCCTCATAATAAAAAGGCCATGCAATATTTTCTTGGTCAAATCAATTTTGTGAAAAGATTTGTCCCGGATTTTTCAAGAATTGTTTCTCCTTTGCAAACCATGATAAAAAAGAATTCAAATTTCAAATGGGATCTGGACGAACATGAAGCATTCAATCTGATCAAACAGGCTATCATTAATGCTCCGTCTTTAGCAACCCCAAATTTTTCAGAATCTTTTATCTTATACACATTCGCCTCAGAAAAATCCTATGCCGCAATCCTAACTCAAGCGAATCAAGAAAAAGCGGAAGCTCCAATCGCATTCTTTAGCTCTAATTTACAAGGGGCTGAACTCAATTATTCAGACGTAGAGAAACAGGCATATGCCGTTTTCAAAGCGATCAAGTATTTCAGACCTTTATTACTTAAAACCCATACCAAGGTCATAGTACCGTTTCCAGCAGTAAGAAATCTTTTAATACAAAAAGATGTGGGTGAAAAAAGAGCGAATTGGATCACTGCTTTACAGGAATACGACCTTGAAATCAAACCAACAAGCATTGTGAGAGGCCAAGGCTTCTGCAAAATGTTGGCTGGAGCATCGCATATTCCTAAAAGCTCGTCTGAGGAAGTACAAACGTATGAGGTAAGCCTAAATGATATAGAATCTTTATACGCCGACACCATTTATTATCTCAAAAACGGGTATGCTCCAGCTCACCTGGATCACACTAAGAAAAGAGCCCTGAGATTAAAGGCTAAACAATATCAGCTCATAGATGATGTTCTGTTTAAAAGAAATTATGATTCTGTGCTTCTTAGGTGTCTTGAGAAAACTGAATCTGAAAAGGTTTTGCAGGAACTCCATGATGGACCTGCAGGCGGACATTATGCTGGAAATGCCACTGCACACAAGATCTTACGAGCAGGGTATTATTGGCCCACACTGTTCAAAGACTCACACAGTTACGTGAGGAAATGCCAAATCTGCCAAACTACTGCAAGGAGACAAAGGAAATCGTCCATGCCACTACAACCGGTAAACATTGAGCAACTATTCAGTCAATGGGGCCTGGACATAATAGGTGAGATCGTTCCTCACTCTTCTAAGCAGCATAGGTATATCCTCACGGCAACTGATTATTTCACTAAATGGATCGAAGCGGTACCTCTCAAGACAACTAATTTTGAAAATATCATTGAGTTCATTGATCAATTTATAATCACTAGATTTGGATTGCCATCAACTTTAATTTTTTATAATGCCTCTTACTTTTCTGGGAATGCAATGACTAATTTTGCACTTAAAAGAGGGTTTAAACTAAAATATTCTTCCAACTACTATTCGCAAGGAAACGGATTGGCTGAGTCAACAAATAAAAACCTAATCAGGATTATTAAAAGGACAATTGACCAGAGCCAGAAGAATTGGCACAAAACCTTGGTAAACGCTTTATGGGTAGATAGAATAACGAAGAAGGCTTCAATCGGCACTTCTCAACTTAGTTTATGGAAGGAGGTGGTTCTTCCAACCCATTTAATGATTCCTTCCTTGTCTTTAGTACAGTACATCGATGAAGTATCTACTTCCTCCTTACAACTAAGACATATGGGAATAATTAAATTGGAAGAACAACGAGAGCAAGCTAAGAAAACCCATGCTCATGACCAAGCACTAATAAAATCCTCTTTTGACTTAAGCATAATAACCAGAAAAAAGTTTCAGATGGGAGATCTAGTTTTGAAATGGGATAAGGCTCACGAAGAGAAAGGCAAACATACAAAATTCCAGAAAATGTGGCTTGGTCCTTTTCAGATTGTAGAAGTCATAGGCCCGTCAACATTTGTGTTGCAGAATTTAGCAGGTAGAAAGGATTCCTTGCCTGTTAACGGACAAATCCTGAAAATATACTTTCCATAGAAGATAACTCTTCTAATTTTTGTAGGATAGTTTTTTGTTCTTCTTTCTTAGAAATAAAACCAGTTGTAGATGATTACTACAGGAATTCGCGTTAAATTGGACACCAGGTCCTCTGTCAGATATTGTTTTTATTTCACTTGTACAAACAATAATTTTTTTTTGAAAATCTGATCTTTATTATTGACAAATAGAGTCCAACTTTACTCTAGATATGATACCAGTTCTGACTTCAATTTTTTTTATGAAAGCAACCTTTGGCAAAAAACTTGTTTTATATCAGCACAATGAAAGGTATCAATTATAAAATGAACACTCTCTGTAAAACTGCTATTTTTTGAACTCTATTATTATCATCCATAACTTTCTTAAGGAAAAACAATGGGTTCCTCCCTGCTAAAGGAAATCGCAGCATTCAGAGAAGTAATCCGAGAAAGCAATATGTATCTCAAAGAATAAGAGGTCTCATCACGAGCCGGTTATTCATGACACATTATTATAACTTGTACCTTGCCAAATTGTCCACCAAACAGGGCAACGACCTTAGATGTTGTAATCAAAGGACAAGGGGTGTCATCACGAGCCAGTTGTTCAGCAAAAGTGTAAATCAAGTGAATGACTGTGTCATAAATTGGCCACCAAACCAAGACATTGTTCTTTGGAGAATAAAAAAGAAAAAGTATAAAAATGGTTCTCTCTCTGAAAAAGTTGTAGATAGCTTTAAGCAGGATAAAGGATCATTGCTGGGTAACAGGTAACCCTGTCGAGGCTATGGATGCCTGCGAGCAGCAGAGGCTCTACCTACGGTAAATGAGCATATTTTAAATGAACAGCATAGCAGAGATGACCTCATTTTATGTTTAAAAAAGGGACCAAGTAATGGCTGGTGTAAATACAAGGGCTGAACCATAGGAAGCAAACGAATGGAATGCAGAAAGGTTGAAATAAAGTATCATTGATAGGATAAGACAAACGTACTCTATCTGTCCATAAAAAAGTTTAGACTGACGAAAATTTTTCTGTTTCGGAAGTTGAAGTTCAATAGAAAGTCAGAGATAACTGGTTCTTCCCAGTGAATCACCATTGTTGTGGTCACCAACAACCCCCCCTCTTTTGTTTGGTATTAGCAACAACACCGAGCAAATGGGGGACCCTTAGTAAAAAATTCATCAAATTCCCCTTGAATATTTTTGTTTTTCCTTAGAATATTATCGTAGCAAAGCAAAGGAAACACTTCTTTTTATAAGCATATCAAACACTTCTTACCATAAGAGCTCTTAATAGGAGAGGCTTAAGAAATCCCCGACGGCCGATGCGCGACGACGCATATCGCAGCATCCGCATAGAGTAAGACACAATGACTAATATCCGCGATTTGCGATTTTCGATTTGCGATCTCTGATCCACAATCTTCGATCTGCGATGATTCGATATTGCGATACCACAATGCTGTAACACAAATCTGCGATCTGCGACGAAACGCAAAATCTTGCTCAACACAAAATTCAAGGGAAAGTTGTCCTTTAATCAGAATTAGGCGCACGCCTGTAAAAAGAAATTAATGATCGTACGAATGGCTACTTTTCATTTTTCGAAGAGTCAGTTCACTTTGAATGTCATGATTATACACACGCAATATCTTAAGCTTTCATATCAAACTTTATTTTTCATTTACTCTTTTCCTTTACGCAAACTATAAAACAGGAGATAAAATGGAGTAATTTTTCTTTTGTAGGAAACATCTAAGGAAAAGAGGAAAGCGCCGATGCTCAGAGGCCACAGAAGAGACTTCTTTAGAAGCAGAAACCACATATGATAGGACTACAGATTCCAGAGTATCACTCAGCGGATGCTAACGACTGATAGGCCATCTGAAGCTCAGAATCAAAGGTGCACAAAAGCAACATGACTACAAAGATACCTGAAGCTTACACGACAGAAAATCCCAGAATGAAGAACAATGGCAGTTTCCAATCCAGAGAATTGCTCGGAAAGTAAAGTCTTCTGACTCATCAAGTCATTCACGAGGACATGAAACCAAAATAGCAAAAGTAGATCCAGTTTGAGGAAAATCCGAGTTATTACCAAGTATACACTCAGTCAGCGGGAGATTCTCTAAAATATCTGATAGTTTATCAAAAAAGTGGTGCCGACCCTTGTTACTTCTATTTTTATAGCACACACAAAGGGAAAGGCAAATAACTGACTCTTCTCAGACGAATGCTGCACACTCACAGCACTAAGGAGCAAATACAGAAATAGTTCAAAGTTAGATTTAATTTTAGAAATAATTTGCTTTATCAGAGGGACGATCATTTGAAAACCGGATCCCAAATTAATGTAATCAAGTTAATTAGTTAGCAGTATTTAAACCCTTCTCATGCATTTAGAGAAGGGTCCGGAGATTTGTCAAAAAATCGTCCTCAGAACATGCACTTTTGCGCCCTCAGAGGTGGTTTTGATGAATGGATGGATCAAGGTTTATTAATGTTTGTGTCTGATATCTGCTACTGATGTTGCACTTTTGTACTCTTGGTAGACGTTAGAAAAAGGAGAGATAAATCATTGTTGCTTGAAGCTTATGAATGGAACCAGTCATAAATGGTACTTCTATCTCTTGACTATTTCTGCTTATGTTCTTTAAGTGATTTATAGTTTAGTTGTTTACATGTCATTATATGAATGTATGGGTTATCATTTGGCACTTTTTTACGGTGGAGTCATATTGTTTGTATCTGACATATAAGTAACTTATTATGCGATATGTGCTCATAATTGTTTTGCCTAACTTTTTATGCAAAATAGTTTATCTTTAATAATTTCTATTCTTATGATAACTTAATGATCTTTATTACCAGTTATTGTTCGAAATCTTTTTAGATCGCATAATAGAAGATATACACCCCGGGTTAGTGTAGATTAGATGTGTTGTTTCTTACTAGACTACAATAGCATAGAGTTAGTTTAAAGAGTCTAAATTAGATTTGCTTTAAATTCCCCTTAGATCAGGATAGTCCAAACTCTACACACACACACACACACCCAAGGTCGGGAAACTGGTCCCGTAATCCCCAGTCAGACCCGCTATACCAAACGGATAAGGAGCTGCTAACCAAGGTCCGGACCAGGTGGGTATCCCCCTTGTTGTCGACCTGATTTTCGGGGCTTCAACAAATCCATAAAGGAGTTATTCATTGGTTGTTCCAATCTCTATTTAATCGCATTGAAAAAACCATCCAACTTAGAAAGCCATGTCCTTGTCTTTTGGAAACCCATTTAACTTACTAGGCCTGCCACATAGAATCATAACCCTACCAAACTCAAGAAGGTCTGCAACCTCCAAACCATATCTAGTAGCAAGGGTTAGTTGGCCACACATGCCTCTTCTCTTTGCGATGAGGATGGATACATATAGCGGCAACATTCCTTGGATTTAAGGCCTTTTTTCACATCTTAGGGAATGTGGCCCTTCTTCCACATATTTGTGTACTATCATAGAGGTATCTCCCACTCTTTCTTCTCCCAAAAAAGATGTTACAGGGTTGAAATTCTCGTCCTTCAACTAGTGAGTCACACATGGCTCAAGAACACTTTTAGGATAGATTTGAACACCTCTGTGACCCTCTTCCACGGGTAGAGGGTTCACTTAGGGATGCATCTCTTTCCTGTAATAGAAACTAGGCCTTTCTACCTCCCCAAGTATGCATAAACTAGGTCCGAATCCCCTCCACAGACCAAAAAGAAACCCTTGTACTCGTGGTTGTTGAAACCCTCGGGAAACTCCACACACTCGCTAAGGACAAAAGCCTCCTTTGTGGCTTCTTGAGACTCGTTCCTTAAGATGTCTCATACTTGGATAGGTGATCAAATGAGCCTCTCTCTTCCCTTTTTATAGTTTTCTATGAGGGTGAAAATTATCCCTCAAGGGGTTTCTCTTCAAGCCTAGGTTGACTTGACTTTTCTTCATGAAACCCCCACTATCATACATAATTATTTTTTTCATTTGATCAAATACCCTTAATCGTTTCCTTAGGTCACCCTTAGCTCCTTTAAGGGTTCTCCACTTGCAACAACTATTAAGAAAGTAATTATTTCCTTGGTTTCACACCCACACCTTGGGTTCATAACGACATCTCTTGGGTACTTCACCGACAAAAACCTTTTATGGTCAAACTTCTCACAAACCCAACACCTAGGGTGGTGGAGTACCTCCCAAGCTATGTAGAAATTTTGAATAATAAACACATATTCAATGGATATTATCTTGATCATGTACTATTGCGGAATACATACAAAATACATAAGCTCCTCTATGTTGATCATCAATATAGCAGCATCAATAATAATAAGACATCAAGAGCATGCACACATTAACACAATATGTAACCCGGGGAAAGCTTACAGCTGAAAACCCCACACTATCTGTATATTAATGATTGAGAACATGCAATATTACAATAGTCAATACTTCTCACAAGTATTCAGCACTATCTCCACCTGTTAGACACAATACAGCGCAGATTTGATCTCCAAATCTATTCCACTGCTTGCCTGCCTCTACTGCTCAATACTTGCACAAGAATGGATGAGAATGGTTGAACCAAACTCGTATTTACCTCAAAATAATCACTCACACTGGGAATCATGTGAGAAGAGGCTATAATCACTTGGTATTGGCCAATTCTCATTGGCATAACTCAATCCCATTGATTGTGCAAATCCTCATGCACAACTATAGTCACAACTGATAGCAATCTGATCCTCTAACACCTGTCCCTGCTGAACTGAGCATGCAATGACATGCAACTGAGTTAACTGATGTATTCTTTAGTTGCATTATGAGTTAATAATTAGTTTAGCAACTCATCATTAGTCTACTTGTAGTTAGACTAATTACAACTAGTTTAACCAAGTCAAACTAAACACAAATCCATCAACTCCACAATCAACTCCACCAAACTCAACTGATTGAGTTCTAACTGAAGTCATGCATGCAACAACTCAACTGACCCATAAAGAAAACGTATTTCCTTCTGACAGCTGCATGTGCCACATATGTAGCTCAAACTAAAGTGCTCCAAGAGAATAAGATAAAGTTTATAGTCTAAATATTATTATAAGCAAATAATATTTGACTGCTCTATAATTAGACTTGATAGTGTCACCGCTGTTGTCTAAAAATAGAAGTCCATCTACTTTTTCCAACTTGACCAATCATCCATAAACAACATCCTGCAACTCATAAACATGATCCATATGTCTAAAAATAGACAGTCTAAAAATAGACTTTGCGCCATAATTTGCCTGCGGGCCCACTTAGTGAAGGTGACTCTTTTCACTAATCTCCATCATCTTGTTGTAATCTCAACACTCCCTCTCGACAAGATATGGATTATCAGCAACCCCTATCCTACCTCGGTGGTATTCGAATTTGCTCCTGGTGAGAGCCTTCGTTAGAATATCAACATCTTGATCCTCTGTTGGAATGTATGAAAGTAACATGATCCTTCGCTGCACACAATCTCTAATATGATGGTACCTGATGCCCTTGCTGCCATATACTCGGCCTCTTGAGCTCCCTGCCCAATCTGCATCCATGAAGCCACATAGATTCACCTCATCCAATCGATATCCCGATGTGCCTCTCTTGAGCCTGCACACATGCGACTCACTGCTGAAGACCTCAAAGCCTTATGGCTGCTCAATGTACACCTCCTCCTCAATGACTCCCTTGAGGAACACAGTCTTCACATCCATCTGATGAATGTGCCATCCCATTTGCGTTGAGAGAGCAAGAATCGTCCGTATGGAAGAATACCTTGCGACAGGTGCAAAGGTCTCCTCATAATCGATCCCCTCTATTTGTGAAAAGCCTCGGGCAACAAATATTGCCTTGTACTTCTCCACACTCCCATCAGATACCTGCTTAACTTTGTAGATCCATCTCGAACCCACCAGTGATTTCCCTTCCGGTCTAGGAACAATCTCCCATGCACTGTTTCTGACAATAGAATCATACTCTTCCACCATGGCATCTACCCATGCGGGATCCTCCACAGCTTCCTCGAAATGGGATGGCTCAGTCACAACACACTTGCTCATAAGAGCCATGTATCCAGTGTACCGATCATGTGACTGTCTCTGTCTACATTGGGCTGTAGGTGGTCCTACAACTTTCTTTGCATCTTGAGCCAGTCGCTCAGCTTTTGTCAAGCGCTTTCACCCTCTGATGGTTGGCGTTGCTTGAGTGGCATATTCCAATCCATGAACCTTGTCCTGTGGCTGATCCATGTCCTAAAGCTCATCCTTAGGAACTAATAGCTCCTCATCTGCATGCAAGTGTAGCTCCCTCTCAAGTGAACACTTCATGGCTTTCTCCTCTTGAAATTTTATATCTCGCTGCACAACAATTTTACCACTGTCTGGCAAATACACACGATAGTTGTGGGGCGTATTAGTGTACCCCACAAATATCCCAACCTCTGTAGTCGACTCCAACTTCTTCCTGGCATCCTTCCTCACATGCATGTAAACATTAGCACCAAAAATCCTCAAATGAGAAAGATCAGGCTTCTTACCAGAATAAGCCTCCTCGAGTGTACTCATGCCAAGTATCTTATGAGGACAACGGTTCTGCACATAAACTACTGTATTTCATGCTTCCACCCACAAGTGAAGGGGTAGGCCCTGATCATGCAACATCACCCATGCAGCATCCACAATCGTTTTGTTCTTCCGCTCAGCTACCCCATTCTATTGTGGGTTATGGGGAGCTATGAGCTCTCTTCGAATCCCTTCTGCCTTGCAGAAATCCTTGAACTCGTCTGAGATGTATTCACCACCATTATCGCTCCTAAGAGCCTTCACCTTCTTCCCCGACTCCTTCTCGAACAGTGCTTTGAATTCACAGAACTTTGAATATGTCTCGCTCTTCTTCTGCATGAAGAAGATCCAGCACTTACGAGAGAAATCATCAACAAAAATCACATAATACCTATGTTTTGCTGTCGAAGCAACTGAGAAAGGTCCACACACGTCTATGTGAATTCTCTCAAGGATCGTCGTGGCGCGACTATCCTTCTCGTGAAAGTGGCTTTCACAAACTTCCCCAAAGTACACCCCTTGCACTGATCTGACTGCGCAAGTGTGCCTTTAGGAAGCCCTGTAGTGATCTGCTGTAGTATCTTCAAGGCTCCATGGTGAAGGTGACCCAATCTCCTGTGCCACAACTCGCCATCATCCTGGCTCACCAATCCTTCTACCTTGCCCGCCATTGCTGCGCATCCATCTACATGCAACTGATAAAGGTTCCTTACTCGAACCCCTATCTTCTGGGTCTCACCAGTTGTCTTGCTGTGTAGGAAAGCTTTTCCCTTACTGAAAACAACATCATACCCCTTGTCTTCTAACATCGCTACAGAGATAATATTCTTCTTCAATCCTGGAACATGCATGACTTCCTTCAATACGAAGGGTTTACCAAACTCCCTCTCAAAGGAAATGGTACCGATACCAATTGCATTGTATCTACCATCATCGCCCATCTCGATGTGCACTCCAAGATCTTTGTCCTCCAGATCAGAAAACAAATCTCTATCTCCCGTCATGTGAAAAGACGCACCACTGTCCAAGAACCACATCGATCCCATCACACTTGAAACCAAGCATGCGATCAACGAAAAATCAAGCTCAAACTGTGAGGCTAGAGCCTCTCCTGCTGCAGATCCAACAACTTTCTTGTTCTTCTTCTTCTGCGGACAATTAGTAGCATGGTGTCCGTGCTGGTGACAGTGAAAACACTTCACCTTAGACATGTCCTGCTTCTTGCCTTTCGCACCAGACTGAGAAGCTTTCTTGCTCTTCCCTTTCTTTGCTTTAGCAGCCAAGGCAAAATTTTCTTCATCAGCTCCCTTTGATGAAGATTCGTCCCTGGTACTCTGCCTGATCTCCTCCTGCACAAGATCTGACCACAGTCTTTCCCATCCTGGCAATTTCTCCCGACCATTAACAGAGTCCTGATAGGAATGCCAACTCTTTGGAAGACCAAGGAGAGCCAAGCTCACCAAGTCCTCATCATCGATAGTAACCCCCACACTTCCCAGATCATCTCGACACTGAGTGAACTTCGTGAGAGACTTGGGCATACTATCACCCTTCTCGCATTTGATGTTTCTGAGTTTATCTTTGAGCGCCAGCTTCCTCTGATTGCTCTTGCTTTGGAATAATTCTGTTAACAGTTTCCACATCAAATATGGAGTAGCCTTTCCATGGAGGCTGGACACAATGTGATCCTTCACGCCCTCCAACAGAATCCTTCGACATTTTGCGGTCTTGTTTTGCCAGGCATCAGCTTGAGTAGCATCAATAGGCTTTGGGACATCCGTCTCTATGAACTCCTTCAGCCCGTTATCATCCAATACTGCCTCCATCCTGTCCTTCCATGCAATATAGTTTGTACTGCCCTCAAGGGCATACTCCAATCGCAATCCTGTGAAAGACATATTAGTTTTGACACCAAGAAAACACTGCTGCAAATTCGAATTCCACTAGCTCAAAACTCAACTGCTTCCGATCTAAAATTCGTGAGAACAAGGTATTTCTTGTACAAAGATCGACTATATGGGCATTCACTGAATATCTCACCTTCCAAAGGAAGGATGAATCCAGAGGCTACCTGGCTCGATTACAAACTCTGCTTGAAGAAATAGAATGTAAACACTTCCTAAATAGTAGATCTGATGATCAACAGCTCTGATACCATGTAGAAATTTTGAATAATAAACACATATTCAATGGAGATTATCCTGATCATGTACTATTGCGGAATACATAAACAATACATAAGCTCCTCTACGTTGATCATCAATATAGCAGCATCAATAACAATAAAACATCAAGAGCATGCACACATTAACACAGTATGTAACCCTGGGAAAGCTTACAGCTGAAAACCCCACACTATCTGTATATTAATGATTGAGAACATGTAACATTACAATGGTCAATACTTCTCACAAGTATCCAGCACTATCTCCACCTGTTACACACAATACAACTCAGATCTGATCTCCAAATCTATTCCACTGCTTGCTTGCCTCCACTGCTCAATACCTGCTCAATGATGGATGAGAATGGTTGAACCAAACTCGTATTTACCTCAAAAGAATCACTCACACTGCGAATCACATGAGCGGAGGCTATCATCACTTGGTATTGGCCAATTGTCATTGGCATAACTCAATCCCATTGATTGTGCAAATCCTCATGCACAACTATAGTCACAACTGATAGCAATCTGATCCTCTAACACTTGTCCCTGCGGAACTGAACATGCACTGACATGCAACTGAGTTAACTGATGTATTCTTTAGTTGCATTATGAGTTAATAATTATTTTAACAACTCATCATTAGTCTATTTGCAGTTAGACTAATTACAACTAGTTTAACCAAGTCAAACTGAACACAACTCCATCAACTCCACCAAACTCAACTGATTGAGTTCTAACTAAAGTCATGCATGCAACAACTCAACTGACCCACAAAGAAAGCGTATTTCCTTCTAACAACTGCATGTGCCACATCTGTAGCTCAAACTGAAGTGCTCCAAGAGAATAAGATAAAGTTTATAGCCTAAATATTATTATAAGACAATAATATTTGACTTTTCTATTTTTGACAACCAGTCTAAATATAGACTTTGATCACTCCTGCTGTGATCACTCCTGCTGTGATCATCCCTGCTGTGGTCACTCCTGCTGTGATCATCCCTGTTGTGATCCAAAAATAGAACTTGCGCCATAATTTGCCTGCGGGCCCACTTAGTGAAGGTGACTCTTTTCACTAAGCTCCATCATCTTGTTGCAATCTCAACACAAATGTATAGGGGGGAAATCGGGCCAACCTCGAAAAGAAATGTATGGTTCTAGTGGCTGACACACAACAACAAGCAACCCAATATTGCAGTTATAGTAAAGGTGGAGAGGAGGAGAGAAAAGAGGGAATTCGATTTATAGGGCTGCCAACAGAATCCTAAGCAACAACGTTCCAACAAAAATATGGAAGAGGGAAAAGATGAAAGAGCTACAGGAGTTGAATGCTAGTTAGGGTTTCAGGCCATACACTCATGGGCACATTTGTATCCAAAAGCTCAAGAAAATATGTGCCATCATAGGTACTTAAGTAAATTTGTAGCTAACACATATATTTTTGCTACTTGGTAATAAATATACAAACATGAACAAGGGAGAAATCGATAGCTTCGTCACACTATTTTAGAGAAAGAAAAACACAGAGGGAATGAGATTACAGTGGGGAAACATATTGCGCATTGATCTGCTTGGAATCACCCGAATATTTTCATTAACCCTCAAGTCCCAATCCCCGGTCCATTACATTCAGCATGTGTATCACTCAAGTCCCTCATGAACAGGCAAGTAGAACCAAAAGTGGAATCGCAAAATTCCAATCCTTGGGTGCAGAATTCTAGAACCTCTATTAAGTGTTTCATCCCTTATTTATAAGAAGAGGGGGAGCCCTGAATTTACAATTACAAAATATCTCAGCCAAGGGCTAACTGTCTGATGGACTAGCTACCTCAGCGTACGATAGCTCATGCTGCCCAAAATTATTTCTAAGGATCTTATCTGTTTCTTGGAAACAAAACAAAAATTACAGAATAATGAAAAGAAAGAGGAAAATGGAAAGATGATGGAGGAAGTGCCCCTTTGTTGTTCCTTTGAAAACCATTGGTCAGGCCACGTCTTTGCTATCATGCATCCCTCTAATTGCACAATTGGTCCCTGTCGCTTTCGCCTTAACTATCCGATTTCCCCAATCTCTGAAGCTTATAGCAATCGACTGTGATTGTCTGTTACAGAGTATAAGTGGAGGTTTTCCTGGCAGTCCTTCGTTGTGTATCTAAGTGGAGCCCCATGTCGAGCCATTAAGTCTTCCTAAGTCCCCTACCTTCATTTATTCTCTGAAAACATGCAGTGAAATAGTTGAATTCATTTCTGATGCCATTATTGTCTTGGGTTTCTTGTTGTAGAGATTTCCACAGGATTAGCCCATATTGCTCTCCAACTATTCCATGACTTCATTTAATACCTCAGTTGCCAACCTATCCAACTTCAAAGCTCTGTACTATGCTTATCGGGGCATCATTGTATTGGGATCTTTAAACTGAACAAGATTCATAAAATTGTGATCTTCAATCCCTTATGGCCCCTTTATTTAGTCCCTTTTTGCCTTTTTTCTCATATAACTAGAGGGTTGTGACCAGGTGCTTGGCCAAATATTAAAGCACCTTTCTCAGCGGATCACAATTGGGGTCTTCAGTTGGGACATTTACATTGGAGCCGCAACATGTCTGCGACCTTTGATTGTGATAGCCCTTTAGCACTCGGCCCTTGGTTCCTCAACTCTTCATGTGATTGTGGGTCAACCCCTATATTGAGCCCCTTTATCAGCGGATTCGCAGTCAGGTTTTTAATTTGGACGTAACAACATGCCTCATCCTGCAATTTGTGTTTGCCAATGTGACGTCATCCTCTGCCACTGTCACCTTGTGAATGGTGACATGAGTCACTCAAATATGCCCTCTTTGGACCCCATAAAATGCTAGATCTATGTGCCACATGTCCTTGTTACCACCGCATCATGCTGATGTCATTTTCCATGTGGATTCATCGGGACCAATGGTATTCTGCCACGTGCCCTGTTGGAGGAGAGAGAAAATGCCCATCCTTCTCTAGTTTTGCAGCTGATTTCCTTTTTAAATCGCAATTAGCCCGAATCTTTGTGATTTTTAATTTTATCGGCCTTTAGCAGTTTCATGACGTCATATTTGGTTGTACCCTCTGGTACTTGCGATTGTTGATATGTTGATTCCCCCCGAACCTTCGATTGTCTACTTGTTCGTTGCTGCCAGGTGCGTCGATCACCGATAAACTATGGGCCATGGACCTCCAATATGCGATTTGTGATATTGGCGATCAATCGATCACAGATTTCATTGTCTTCCCCTGCTGTTGCTACAAAAAAGCTCCGATTGTGATTTGCGATGAGCCTTACCCATAGTCATTTTCTCTTTGTTTTCTGGCTTTCAAAGGGTATCTTCAATCTGCTCCAACTTCTGATCCAGAAGTCCATTTTCGGACTGCCATATACCATTGGAAAGCTCATTCCAAGCACAATGACATGGAGAGGGTATGATTTAGCTTTGACAGCTTCTATTTCTTGGGAGATAGCTTCAAAATTTGCTGCTCTTTTTCACCCTTTTCACAACGGAAAACACATTTAGCAGTGAGTGACAACATTGGCTCCAACTGGGGATAGTGCCTTGCTGGCAAGGTGCTGAGGACATGCAAACCAGTAGCCTTCACCATTGGGCATAGAGTTAGGAATATAATGAATCTATACATGATCCAGGTGGCTCCAGAGACACAAACCAGACAAAAAAGGCTTATGGAAGCTCAAAAATCAAAGTGATTAGAATGCTTTTGAACCAGGACCAGAGCGTAGATCTTTTCGTCCTAATCGTAATGGTGTGAACGGTTCGTTGATTCGAGCTCGTATGAGGGAGAACGAGCCAGTCAAAGTTTTGGTCAAAGTTGGACTGTGGGCCAAGTTTAAGTGTCCTACAATTTGACCAACCCGGGGCATGAAACCTAGCTCCCAAAAGCGGGTGAAATTGTTGCCTCTTTAATTTTTCTAATAACCCTCATGTTAGACAAATCGAAAAAATGGCCCCATTTGTAATAAAATTATATATATATATAGATTAGGTGGCAGGCCATGACCCCCGCCACCTTTGTCGGATCCCAAAGCTTTAATTAAAAAAACAAATTTTTATTATGGGTCAACGGGCCATGACCCCTGCTAGCCCTCCCTCAACCTCACAACATAATTTAAAAATTAAATGTGGCTCGGCGGCCATTACCCCGCCGAGTCCTCCAACCAACTCACATTACCCATATTAAAATTTAATGCAGGGTGGGCATAGGCCACCTCCAGTGGACCCGGCCCACACCCCCAAACCACAACAAACATATGCCATCATAAATGCGGAGCCGACGGGGATTGAACCCGCTTGGCCCACGTGGGTTGGCCCCCACCGGGCGGCCCCATGTACCATCCATTTAATGCCCCATGTAAACGACAACCAATAAAACCAAACAACAACACATGCCCATTAATACGACCCCACCTCAAACAAAAACACGCCCAAATAAAACTTATACACAATTTTTGGGGAGGCGAGATTTGATCCCTTGACCTCCCCTTAACTAATTTCCTCTTTTACCAACGGGCCAGTGGAGCCTTTTTGAAATCTCCACCTGAAAATTTATATAAAAATCTCATTTTTCAGTGTGCCTAGCATCATTGAGGAGCCAAGAGCGCGCACGCGGATGGAGGCTTTTTTTTAAATTACTTTTTAATGCAGGGTGGAACCATGATTGGGCAATCAAGAGGGTGAAATTTTGCAGTGTCCAAATTGGACAAGTTTTATGTCGATCCTACACCTCTCAGCAATACGAACTTGATGGCGCGGGAAGAATTTCGATCTGAGCAGCAGATTTGTAGAGGACTCGGAGGAGGGAATCTTTGAGGAATCCAGGGGAATCTAAAAGATTCCTTAAGTGCCAGGTTTCCACTTTCTCAGAATTCAGAAATTTGACAGTCGATTTTGCACTATTCAATGCCACAAATCTGATGGTGTGTTTAGATTTTCCATTTTCTCATTTGATTTTTCGGCCAGATTCCAAAGTGGAGTGCAGGTGTGAACATTCAACGTTCGAGCAGTTATTCCATGAGATTCAACGCAGCGTGATTGATGGGATGGCCAACTTCAGCAGTTTGACATCCTTTTATTCAGATGGCCCCAGGATGTGAGGTATATGCAATATGTTCATGTACTTCTTTTTGCTATGAGATGCATTGTGCTGCACAGATCCCTGTTTGATGTTTGATGTGGATCTTGTTTTCTTACTTGTTTCATGCTTCGTGCTTGATGTGATGTGGAATCATTCGTGGGATGTACTTGTTGTCATGATTCGTCATGTTTTGTTTGAGATCCCTTTGTTGTTATGTTGATGGGATATTCATGTTTCACCATGTATGATTGCATTGAGATCCCTTTTATGCCATGTTGGTGAGATGTTCATCATCATCATGCATGAGTTTGTGTCATATTGATAGGAGTCCTTTTTTACCAAGAGTTCCTGTAGCAGAACATCTCTTGGAGCCACTCCTGCGTGAGGGCATTTTCCTTGTATGATAGCAACGTCACCCCTTATGTACATCATCACTATTGACAACACTTAATGCATCGGCCTACACCATCTTGACACCGGGGCTCAGAGACGTAGTCCCTTCTGGACGAACTCCGTTATCAACGTCGTGTATTTTTAGGTTGCTGATGATTGTCATGTTCCTTCTTCTTTATAGCATGCATATATGTTCAATTATTCTATTTTAATTGCAATTCTAATCACATCATGAAAGTAAAAGATCTTGGTTAAATCCAGGAGTTAAGTCAACTCGAATCAATACAACCAGAAAATCTCCATGGAACTTTCTTTGCAGGGAGTCCTCTCCTCATCAAACTGAAATGTAGAAAAATAAATTCTACCTGGAAACTAAATGCTCAGCTAGTGAGCTTATTTATATACAATTCCTACCTATGTACAGGGCTCAGTTCACCTAAGTGAGTTCAATCCTCCAATGGATCTAGGCCAGCATTAGAGTACTGGACCATAGACCTCCATGCTGCTGAAATTTAAAAAACAAAACAAGCACTCACCATGAAAAATACGCAAATAAGAATCTTGATGCATACTTCAGAAACAACCTATGATGCTGACCAAAGAATGTGCTCATGTAATCAGCTACAGGGTTGTAGAACTAATAAGGAAAATTTGCAGCTGCCTTATTTTCATACACAGTCTGTTGACCAATATCTTCTTGGTCAGGGTAGCCGCGAATACTGTTTAGCTCCTCAGCCTTAGATTTTTAAGGGAAAGCTTGTTGTTGGAAGCCTTCTCCCCACTTGCTAGTAAAGCACTCCCTTTTAACATCCATAATCATCTCGTCCTCCTCTAAATAATATGAATCATAAGTTAGAGGAGTTTCTTGATCTTGAGCCTCTTTGTTGACCTCCTGGTGGGCCTCCTCTTCTTGTGCAACTTCCTATGACTAGGATTGTTGTGGCTCTGCATCACTTGAATCTCCATCAGAGTCATAGACATCATAAGAAAGAGAAACATCAAATTCGGTTGAAAAATATCTCTGAGGGTTTATTTGCAGCTCGGTGATGTTTCCTTCTTTGCATTCTTGGTCATTGGGTGATGCTTCTTGATGCGCGTAAATGTTTTCTTGGAGCGAAGCTACACAAAGATCTTCAGTAGGGTCATCAACCTCGGGAATATTTTCAACATTAAAATGTGCACAACGATCTTCAAACATAGAATTTGGTGGATATAATTTTTTGCAATAAAGATGGAATTTGTATGAAAACATTTTAATGATGATATGTTGCCTAATGCCCTATTGTTCCATGCATTCATGAATATCCTTAAGGTGCTGGTACACCTTCTATTTGTGTTTCCACTGAATCTCGGCAAATAGGTAATCCATTCATGCACTGAAGGGACATGATTGGGATAACCAACAATAGAAGAAAAATTCAGTGGGGAAAATCAGTTGGCTAGGAATGCAAGAATGACCATTTTGAAGCTTTAGCATTAGAGTGAGTATGAGGCTGCTTGAAAGCTAGGATGATCAAATAGAGATATGGACAATGGAGTTGCCAGGATGTTTACCATAAAATTGAAACAGTGGAGGCGCCAAGGTGAGATATCTTCAACCCACAGTTCCCTTGCTCACCTAACAAAGGGAATGTAAAAAATTGTCGTACCTAGGGAAAAATATGTTGTCACTTTTATCGACACTCACAACACAAGTGCTTCAGGGGACATAGAAAGCTTCCTAGAGACAATCTCTGGGTTGATTGTAGACTAGTGCTTAGGACATATTAAAAAGATGAGTGCATGGAATATTTTCAATAAGGGCTTTCGGTTGCACTCCAGTTGTTACAAAGTTTTAAAAAGAGAATAAAAAGGGATGCTTGGTTCAATTGGCCTTCATGAAGGTAAACTCAAGCTAATACATGGGTCCAAATGTATAGGGTGGAAATTGGGCAACCCTCAAAAAGAAATGTCTGGTTCTGGTGACCGACACACAACAATAGGCAGCTTAATATTGCAGTCGTAGTAAAAGTGGAGAGGAGGAGAGAAAGGAGGGAATTAGATGCATAGGGTTGCCAATAGAATCCTATGCAACAATGTTCCAACATAAATATGGAAGAGGTAAGAGATGAAAGAACAGTAGGAGTGGAATGCTAGTTAGGGTTTCAGGCCATACATTAGGCACATTTGTATCCAAAATCTCAAGCAAATATGTGCACATTATAGGTACTTAAGTAAATATGTATCTATCACAGGTATTGTTGCTACTTGGTAACAAATATACAAACATGAACAAGGGAGAAACTGATAGCTTCGTCACACTATTTTAGAGAAATAAAAACACAGATGGAATGACATTACAAAGGGGAAACATACTACATATTGATATGCTTGGAATCATCCGAATAGTTTCATTAATCCTCAATTCCAAATCCTCTGTCCATTACATTTAGCATGTGTATCGCTCAAGTCCCTCATGAACAGGTGAGTAGAACCAAAAATGGAATCGCAGAATTCAGACCTTCAGGTGCAGAATTCTAGAACCTCTATTAATTGTTTCTTCCCCCTATTTAAAAGAAGAGGGGGAGCCCTGAATTTACAGTTACAAAATACCTCAGCTAAGGGCCAACTGTCTGATGGACTATCTGCCTCGACCTATGATAGCTCCTGCTTCCCAAAATGATTTCTAAGGATTTGATTCCTTTCTTGGAAATAAACAAAAATTACAGAATAATGAAAAGAAAGAGGAAAAGGGAAAGATGATGGAGGAAGTGCCCCTATGTTATTCCTATGAAAACCTTTGGTTAGGCCACATCTCAGTCATCGTGCATCCCTCTAGCTACTCAACTGGTCCCTGTCGCTTTCACCTTAATTGCCCGAATTCCCCAATCTCTGAAGTTGATAGTGATTGACTGTGATTTCATGTTACAGAGTAGAAGTGGAGGTTGTCTTGGCAGTGCTTCGTTGTGTATCTAAGTGGAGTCCCATGCCGAGAAATTATGTCTTCATGAGTATCATACCTTCATTTTATTCTCTGAAGACGTGCAGTGAAATAGTGGAATACATTTCTAATGCCATTGTTGTCCTGGGTTTCTTGTTGCAGAGGTTTCCATAGGATCAGCCCATATCGCTCTCCAATTGCTCCATGCCTTCATTTAATACCTCAGTTTCTAACCCATCCACCTTCAAAGCTCTGTACTATGCTTATCGGGGTGTCGTTGTATTGGGATCTCTAAACTGAACATGATTCATAAAGATGCAATCATTGATCCCTTTTGGACCCTTTACTTAGCCCCTTTCTGTCTTTTCTTTTCATATAATCGGGGGCTGTGATCGGGTGCTTGGCCAAATATCAGAGCACCTTTTTTGGCGGATTACAATCAAGGTCTTCAATTGGGATTTTTACATTGGAGCCGCAACATGTCTCCGACCTTCGATTGTGATAACTCTTTAGCACTCGGCCCTTGGTTCCTCGGCTCTTCATGTGATCGCGGGCCATCCCCTGTATTGCAGCCCCTTTATCGATGGATTCACAATTGGGGTTTTAAGTTGGACATAACAACATGCGTCATCCTATGATTTGTGATTGTCGATGCGACATCATCCTCTGCCATGTGTCATCTTGTGAGTGGTGACACGAGTCACCCGGATATGCCCTCTTTGGACCCCAAAAAATGCCATATCTATGTGCCACATCTCCTCCTTACCACCACGTCATGCTGATGTCAACTTCCATGTGGATTCATCGGGACCAATGGTATTCTGCCACGTGGCCTATTGGAGGAGAGAGAAAAGGATCATCCTTCTCTGGTTTTGTAGTTGATTTCCTTTGTTAATCACAATCAGCCCTCTCCGGCGCTTTAAAACTAAAGGCCCGAATCTTGGCAATTTTTAATGTTATCGGCCTTCGGTGGTTTCATGACGTTGTATTTGGTTGTACCCTCTGGTACTTGTGATCGTCGATATGTCGATTCCCCCAAAACCTCTGATTGCCTACTCGTCCGTCGCTACCAAGACTCTCGATCACCAATAGGCTATGGGCCATGGACCTCCGATTTGTGATTTGCGAGATTGGATGATCGCAAATTTCTATGTCTTCCCCTGCTGCTGCTTCAGAAAATCCCCGATTGTGATTTGCGATGAACCTTACATTTAGTCATTTTCTCTTTGTTTTCTGGCTTTCAAAGGGTATCTTCAATCTATTATAACTTCTGATCCAAAAATCCATTTTCAGACTTCCATATACCATTGGAAAGCTCGTTCCAAGAACTATGAATGGAGAGGGTCCAATTTAGCTTTGAGTGCTTCTGTGGCTCGGGATATGGATTCAAACTTCACTACTCTTTTTCACCATTTTTCATAGCTGAAAACACATTTAGCAGCCAGTGACAACACTTCCTATACCCCAAGCTTATAGATTATACTATCACTGATGCATATAAAATGTAAGGATTGATGCAAATTTATCATTTAGTTCACTCAACTTTTTTTAATATAAAATGTAAAGATGGATGCAACCTTATTATTTAATTCACTCAACTTTTTTAATAATTAGGTAGGAGTTGTTTCCACCTAGCTATATGATGACTATAGCATTCGATTTTCAATACTGAAAATGTTGACATTTGGGAAGTTCACAATTGTTTGTCATGGATTACAAATAATCATTATTGACTTGTTTATCATGGGTTATAAATCATCAATATTAACCTTTTTTTTTTTCAAACTAGCTACCATTTAAAACTTTGTAAATGTTTAAGCGATCTTCAACTCAAAGAGATTGCTAAAATTCTATATACGTTCCATTAAAAATGGAAATTTAAACCAGGGTAGCCATTTTCATGTGGTGTTAACAATAGTTGCATCACTTTTTTATATAATATTTTATTGGAATTTTATGCCTTAAAATAGGTCACATTAGAGAAGAATACTATGGAAAAAACCATGGGTTGTCAAAATTTGGAGTGGTTGATAATTTGACTAAATCAAAATCTTTACATAATATAACATCTCTTCCATATTGAGTTGGAAATCACCTCTCCGCATAGTCAATATCATCATCAATAAGTACATACCAAACAATTCCAAACACAAATAATTGCCTTAAAATTTAAAAAATCAATTTTTATGATTAAAAACTACTTAAAAATACTTTATGAATATTCATTAATTGATAAATTTGTAATTCATTTTTAATGATTGAGAGTTGTTTAAAACACTTCATTAGTATTCATTGACTCATAAATTGTAATTTATTCATTGACTCATAATAACTTACTAATAATTGTAAGTTATTAGATTTTCGTTTTTTAATTTAGATTGAGTTGATGTGGATTCTTGAGTATATTTTAACCTTGATGAGATTGTTAAATCATACATATTTATCTAATACTTGTTGAGTTTCATTTTTACGATTTGTAATAAATTGTTGAGAGTTTTATTAATGATGGGTTGGTATGAGATTCTTTTTTTGTAATCCAGTAGTAAAAACTTGTATTATTTTAATCAAATCAAAATACAGAGAGGTAGTTGGTCTACTAGATTGGAAACTAGAATAGTTGCAGAACAAAATAGTTGGTCAAGTTTCCCATCAAATTCGTATGTCTAATTCTTAAGCCAGAAAATAGTAAAAACAACCTATGGCTAACGATATCCAAATTTTGTCTCCTATTTTTCTGATTACTAGACCTTGATCTATATCTATCAAAAGGACTTAGCTTTTTCAGAAGAAAAAACCAGGGTTTCATTCTATTACATAGAGAAAGTTACATAATCATAGGTCTATATTAGAACATGATCATCTGAAAAATAAACACATTGGACTCATGACAGAGCAGACGGATATGAGGAATAAGAAAACATAACAGAAAAAATAGGAGAGTTGCAGGGATCCCCACCCAAACAAGATTCAACAAGAAAAAAAGTGATTGAAAACTCGTAGAAGAGATGGAAGTTAAAATTCAAAGAAGCCTAGACCACAACCCCAATCAATTGAGAATTTTTCAAATAACATGTAGCCAGGACAAAGGCAGAGGCCAACTTTGGAGAGCGCATCAGCTTCCCTGTTTTGCTCCCAAAAAACATGGCGAAAGGAGATCCCAGAGAATGAGGGGAGGATGTACTAAATCGACTCAATCTAGTTGAAAAGAGCAAGAACCTCAAGAGAACAACAACCCTGAATCTAGTTGATTAAGAATATGGAGTCCCCGAATATAAGAATATTGCCAATGCCCATCCATGAAGAGCACTTGAGAGCCCCCCACAACGCAATAAGCTCATCTCTTCAATTCCCCCCCCCCCAACCACCGTGCCATGAGAAATGATATCGGACAGTGGGGTTTGAATGAAGCGAGGCGTCGCATCCACAAGTCCCTTCAGAGGAGGCACCATCAAAGAAGCAGATAGGGTAGATGCCTGTGAGATCGACATATGAGACAGTCTGTAGAGAGTGCTTCGGATTCCGTGGACCAATTTCCATGAAATCAGCAGCAACGTCCATGGCAGCGGTTAATGTCTCTGGCCGAATGCCTTTGAAAATCAAAGCATTCCTAGCGCATCAGATCCCCCAGAGTACATAGAGGGGAAGATTTCTATGAGATTTTTCTCTAAATTTCCATAATCAGAAACATTCAAGAATAAAGGGTGCATCATTGATCTATGGGACACCCAAAATTGTGGCAACCCCAGCCTAAATCTCAACAGCAAAGGGCCAGTGAATAAACAAGTGGAGGTAGTCCTCGGAGAATTGTCTACACATGCAGCGCCATCCAGGATCAATGAAGCCTCTTCTAAGAAGATTTTCCCAGGTGAGTATGTGGTTGTGAAAGGCCAGCCATGAGAAGCACTTTATCTCCAAAGGGGCATCCCACTTCCATAACATAGAGGTAATGTCAAAGAAGGGTAGTATTTGGGTAGTGGAGGTAACATGTTCATATGCTTCCTTGACCAAAATTCAGTCATTCCCATGGTGTCTACCCCACACAAAAACATCATTCCATTGTGATATTTTTATGTCAGCCATGCATAGCATGCTACGATACCTTTCCCATTCATCCACCAATTCCTCTTAAAGTTCGATCTGCCAGGCATGAAGCCAGGAATGGGCATCCACACGTAGCCACAACCACTCCCAAATTTCAGTAAGAGTGTCTAGCCCCTTGTTAAGGTCATTAATGGTTGTGAAAGGGAGAAGGTGGCAACCATTGAGGAATTTGATGGCATCTAGTCCCACTTTAACGCAGAGTCCATTACCCACCCTCCAACTTATATTGTTGCAAAGCCAGGAGATGGCTAGTCGGAGGCTACTCCAGATTTTTGAATGTCTACCAGCCGAAGGGACCCCCACAACAATCCCCTCCTCCAAGCTTGCTTGCTGGATATATTTCCCGAACATGATCTTTTGCCAAGGCCCCTTCACGAAGAAAATCCTCCATATGCTTGCCACCAGTAGAGACAAATTAAAACTGCAAGAATCAATGATACCCCATCCACCTTTCATGACATACCTCGAAATATTCTGCAGGCTCGTTATATGATACTTCGGCACATCACCCACTCTAGACCAAAGAAACGTGGAAATGATGGAGTCAATTTTGTTGATGATAGTTTGAGGAATATGGAAGAGGTGCATCCAGTAAATAGAAATGCTTATTAAGACAACCTTAATCATTATCACTCTTCCACCCAAGGAGAGCCATCTCTTGTCCCAGCTAGACAACTTTTTGTTGAATTTAGAAATAAGCCAATCCTAGTCCGAAATGGAATACTTGTTAGGCTTTAATCTACAACCAAGATATTTGAAACCCCAAGACATTAGTATGATTTTGATTCCAAACATATCAGCAACTTTATTCATCACCGAGGAATCAGCTGAGTCGGAAATCAACGCTATTTTTTCTTGATTAATTATGAGGCCAGAAGCTTTGTTGAAGTCACCAAAAATCTTATGAAAAGCTTCCCACATAGATATTTTTGCTTCTCCGGCACACCATACATCATCCACAAACATTAGATGGGTTATGTTACAACCTCTAACGAGTTTTCATCCCACGATGGCCCCTGCGTTAGCTTTATTCTGGATACCTCTACTAAGTGCTTCCATTACTAATATAAACAAAAGAGGCGATAGTGCACATCCTTGTCTGAGGCCTCGATGAGTTTTGAATAATTGGGAAGGCACTCCATTAATGAGGACATCCATAGACGTGGATGATATGTAGGCCAAAATCCATTGAACATGTCTATGCTTGAAGTCGATCTTATATAAAATCAGCGTGAGGAATTCCTAGTGCACACAGTGAAAATCCCTTCGGAGGTCAAACTTCATGAGACATGTATTTAGTTTCTTTGTCTTGATCGAATGAATGCACTCTTGTGAAATTGTAATGGCATCTTGGATCCACCTGTTAGAAAAGAAACCAAACATCTCCAAAGAGATGTGAGGTGATAAAATCTTTTAATTCTGTTAGCAAGGGATTTAGATGTGATCTTATAAACATAATTACATAATGAAATAGGCCTAAAATCAAAGAAAGAGGGAGAGTTAATTTTCTTTGGAATAAGAGTAAGAAAGGTGGAATTGATTGCACCTGGGATATGCCAAGAGACACGAACAACTTCCACCATGTTCACCAATTCCAATCCCATCATATCGAAAAAGAATAGGAATAGTTCGATTGGCCATCCATTAGGCCTAGGAATTTTGTCTCTGGCTATCTCTTTGATGGTTTGGATTAGTTATTCAAGTGAGAATGGCTGGTCCAACAACATCGTGTCCTTATCTTTGACCATGAGGGGAAGAATTTCAGCAAGACTCAATTTTTCTGGCAAGTAGTCATCCTCTCTTTATTTATATAAATCTTTGAAAAATATGTGTGCCTCCCTTTTAATCTCCATATCAGTGGTATGAATGTTCCCTACAAGATATTTTATAGCCAAAATAGAGTTGATTTGGTTCCTTTTGGAGGTTCCCTGAAGAAAAAAAATTGTGTTACAGTCTCCTCCCTTGATCCATGCAAAGCGACTTTTTTGCCTCCAATCAGCTTCTTGTGTTTGAAGGATTTTGTCTTTTTCTGTCACTAATTTCAAGATTGCATGTTGTTGTTGGACAGAGAAAAGTCCAGGGGTGATCGGATCCCAAAGCCTTGAAATTTCCTTGTCTATAGAATTCAATTGATAATAGAGGGAAGCATTCTTGTTTAAAATCCATGTTTTGGCCGCCTTTTTAAGTCGCAGAAGTTTGTTCTTGATCCTTAGAATGGGACATTTAGAGAGAGGTTAGTCGAAGAGGACCAAGACTGGAGAACCAGTGCCTAAATATCTGAATCATCGAGCCATATTGGGTTAAATTTAAAGCGTCTTATGGATGAGTCCAACAGAACATTCCATTCCAACATGATGACATCGTGATCACAAATGTCCGAGAACAAGACACAAGATTGTAACCGATTTAGTTTTTGGCATAAGATTGAGTCAACCATGAATCCATAGATTCTTTTAGCAATACCCTCTAATTCGGCACGACCATTCCGCCATGTTGGGCACAGGGGAGACGGAGCCACGTCTCCGAGAGCATTGTCATCTATCAGTTCTTTGAAATATCCAACCATCGAATCCAATTTGGCCTTGTGATGCCAAACTTCGTTTGCAGCAATAGTGAAGTTCATATCCCTGGCAATTATTAGGGGACGGATGTCTAGAATTACTGAGGATTTAATTAAGTCCCAAAATTCTCTTCGGTTGGCATATGGTGCATATATATTCATCAGCGATAATCTGAAGGAGTAGTCCCTACAATTACCAGTCAGAATAATGTCAGCAAAGCAAGAGTATGCCTGAAATTGGAATATTGTTGGATCCCATATAGCTGCCAGGCCCCCAAAATTTCCATGAGAGTTTGTTGCACAGCCTCTCCACAATAGACAAATCTTAAACAAATCTCAATGGCTTTATCTTTGATGTCATAGTTTCTTGCAGCAGTACAATAGATGGTCCTTTACATTTAATGAAGTGTTTTAAGGATCTTCTTGTTTGGGAAATCCTAGGCCTCTAACATGTAGAGACATGATCTTTATTGGGGGGGCCATATTTAGCAGGAAATATTGCTCTAAGGTCCTATGGGAAAGTTCCAATTTTAACTTAATATGATGTGCAAGAAGGTCTAGGGTCAAAAGTCGAGGATAAGGCTTCCTTCAAGGCTTCAGAGAAGCGGGAGTTTAAATCAGACCCAAGACCTCCACAAAGTGTAGGGCTCTTGTATTTGGTTTCCCTTTTCTTCTTCCGATCGTTCTCAAGGGAATTGAAGGCCCCACCGGGAGGATCAAAATTGACAATTGATAGTTTCTTGATGGAAATGGGTTCAGGATCTATTCCTTTAAACCTTTTCAAAGCTAAAAGATCCTCATCAAGAGAGGAGGGAAGGTAATAATTTTGAGTTTTAGTCCTATTGTGGATAGGTGATAATAGTGATAGTTTGCATGATTTACTCCACTCTAAATCGATGGATATTCCCTTCCGTTTCGTTGGAATCATTACTTGCTTATGTGGAGGCTTAACCTAATGAACAGTAGCATTTGCATTTATGCATAAATCATCTCTTTTGTCCATCCCACTATCAACAAAGGTGCTAGATCCAAATGGGTTTGGAATAGGGGCCATACTGTCCAAATTCTGATCCAGGAAGCTCAGTGGAGACCCATCTTCGTGTATACAGTCAAGAATCCCAGAGTGATTCGCACTAATCAGGCCCCATGTCTCAACTATCCTGACAACACTATCCATGGGCTACGCCTGATAGTTTTGAGGGGAGCCGACTTCATGGCTTCTCTATCAATTTTTGTGTAATTTCTACCTTTCGGGACCCTTGACTCAATGTTCCTCCCGTTGTTTTTTAGTCTATTAGGGAAATTATACATCAGGTGAGTAGTGTTATGGCATATAATATATTAGAACGGTACACCCCAATAGTCAACCTTTTGTTTGATAGAAAATGTGGCCCAGAATATATCAATCTCAGCAGGTTGTTCACCAGACAGGTCTACTTCAACTAAGAACCAGGTAGTCTTTTTATCCAGCTATCCCATGCATCCCTCATCCACATAGTATAGAGTTCCAATTTTGTTCGCAATTTCACGGATCACACTTTTGGTCCTAAGTTCAATGGGAAAGCTAGGCAGTTTTTCCCAAATAATTTTCCGCTATGTCCTTTTCGAAATAGGGTCAAACCAACATTCCAATGTTGGCAGAAACCGCGCCCCTTTACCCATGGAAATGTGACGATTTTGTTTGCATCTACCTCTTCTAGAAAATGGAACCCAAACCAACCGTTGACCATAACACTCATTTAGGGCCTATATCCTAGCAAAATAGACCAACTTTTTTGTACCCAGTATTTGATTTGAACCCCATTCATTTTGGTAAACTCCCATCTGCCAACAAACAACCGCTTGCGCAATCTCACCACATTTTCCTAGTACAAATCAACCCCCAAGGATAATCTTCTCGATCTCCTCCTGTGCTTTGATAGGTTTTCTTTTGTTTTCTCTATGCCCTCATGGCAGAGGATTTAGATTAGATAAGGAGGGTACCTATCCACCTATCGCAGCTCCTAAGTCATGTTTTGTAAACCCCGAAGTCGGTGCATGGCCCGGATGTTTGTTCACCACAAGATTTCCCTGAGTATTGCGCTCCTCAAGCTCCATGGCAGCTTGTTTCCGATGGCGCCCTCTGCAGTCCCACTCATTCTCCACAACAACGATGATCTCAATGAGTTTTGTGAAATCAAAATCTCGGTATTCAATTGGTGACTGGCCCTCCATAATCGAAAGAGCAGAGTAGTGAATGCACCAACTAACACAGAACGAGATGTAGAGGATGGTAAATGTGTGTTGTCATCCAACAAATCCAATAGGAAGTATTAAGGGGAAAGTTTGCCCAATCTGTCCATGTGCTAATTGGTCCAGGATGCCAGAGTGCAGCTGACCGAAATCAGAGTAAATTGGGGTGTGTTTTCTTCAAAGCGGACTTGCAGGATGAATATAAGAGCAAAGTACAAGAGTGAAACTGATCGAAATCAGAGAAGTTTGGGTGTGTTTGCGTCAAAACGGACAAGAAGAATGAATATAAGAGCAAAGTGGGCACAGAGATATGTAATCCATCAACCACCAATCGACTTCCATTCAACGTGGTCAAGCGGGATGGTAGTGGGTCCGCTGGTGGACCTGCAACACCTGTCATGTTCACTTGGCCAATCAAATTTGGTGGATGCGAATAACAAGTCTTCATCCAATTGGGCCGTCTAATTCCATCATATAACAATGCAAAAAATCCCTAGTGAATGGCTGTCATGTGGCGAGAGAGGGTATGTCAGTGACTTTTGAATTTTTTAAATAAAATAAAATTCCCCCAAGTTAAATTCAAATCCAGATCACCGTCTACGAGATCCCTTGATTATGCCTGCAATCTTCCCAGATTAATGGCAAACGCCAGTAGACAGGGAAATGGAAGTTTGAATGGTCGAGACAGAACCCAAGAAATCAAGAGAGAGTAACTAATGTCTTCCACATCGATGTGAGCAACATAAGGGAAAAGGGATATAATTAGAAAAATCTGGCTCTGTGATCTGAAATGGGGGTTTGATAACTTGTTATGCTTACAATAACCTCCCACTCAGTTAAACAAATAAATGATCTAGCTTATATATGACATTTGCGGAATTAAATACTTGAAACAGGTGTATGTTTTCTTTTAACTGTTTAAGTGCTTTAAGTCCATTTGTTTCTGTTGATATTAAACACATATAATAACCATATAATGCAGCAAATAAACAACCACACATAACAACAAATTTAATCTAGGAATTCACTCGAATATTGTGGGCTACATCTCCTTGAGATTTTGTCATCTTGACTTAGCTCTTTGGCATTATGGCAAAATTTCTTTTACAAGTTCCACACTTAACTCTAAAGGTTACTGAACTGAACCAATGGGCTTTGAAAACCATCTATATCCCAGTCATGGATGTCATCACTCTGCAAACAGATTTAAGCTCCCTTAGACTTGATTCCTTCAATCAGTTCACTGAGCTACCTTGAGCTTCTTGATGGCACTAACTCCTTCAGAATTCTTTTACTGTCATTGAAACTTCATCTACTATCTCCAGCACATATCAGACTTCGAAAATAGGCTGAGCATTTGCTCAAAATGAGCACTGCATCCCCAAACTAGGCCTTCCTCCACGGTTGGTACTGGGCTGCCTGAAACTTCCCTGTAGAATCTCAGCGTTTATAAGTCTCCAAATGCTTCTGCAAATCCCTGCAATGGATCCAGAATACTCATTACAGTCAGGAATGACTATTGGTTTGCTGAGAACGAGTACTGGTAGCTCCTACAACTGCCTCTAACTCCCGGTGGCCCTAAGCTCCAAAATCTCCCTGGATGAAAATCTCTATGAAGATGACTTCCTCAACTTCTATGGACTATTCCATTGGCTTCAAAAGGCTCCATTTAACCTAATTAGCCTCTTGTTTCTCTCTCTCTCTCTCTCTATCTAGTCGCAAACTGCTCCTGAAGTGCATTTAATCAATATCCCCTAGGGGTACTCCACCAAATTTGGTGAACTCCACCTAACTCCAATTAAACTTATAGCATAACCACCTTTTTCGCCGCTCTGCCAAGCTGACCATCAGAGGTGAGCCATTACAATAACTGTTTAAGCGCGCATATGAGGCAGTATAATCCCAACAGTTAGGGATAATCCTCACCGGAAGCATTTCAAATAGCAAAATCTCCACCCTCGATCTATCCCTATCAATCCAACGGAGATCGCGTCATCCACTCACCAACTAACCCGGACAATCTCCACCGTCAATGTGACCTATCCAATCAAATGGCTGTCACGCAATCCCACATGAATTCTTGCACAAACGATATCAGGTCGAGGGCGCGCGAGAAAAGTGGTTTTCTCGTGCTACGTGTCGCCCACTAAGGTTAATCACGTGATATTGGGGAATACCATTTACCATTTTATAAGCACGTGAGACACTACTTACCTCTTACAAATACTACTCCTTTGTTCTGCTAACACGTGGCTTAATCTGATATCTTCATTTCTTAACTTTATTTTGCGCGACTTAATCCTAGTCGTCTATCTCCTTCACTCTCGTTCGTTGATCTCACTGATCCAATGACTGTGCTTCGCTGCTTTGATACCACTTTCATCTGCATTTGAAGACTTTGATCCAGAGGGGACTAGTCCAGGGAATATAATTTTTTTAATATTTCCAAAAACCAAATTAATCTTGGTCAAATGTCCCTAAATTGCAATTCACTAGACTTTTCAAATTGTGATAACTCTTTCATATGGTATTGGTTTTTCGAACTGTTCACGACACCGGAAGCAGGAAGACGAGATCTATCCGGTTGCTCAAGTTCGACACTCTTTTTAAGACTTCGAAATTTCAACCATGATCAATATCTGATCACCCTGAAATCCCAGATCAGGCAATGGATTGTCCCTTAATTGCAACCAATTCGTTACACCAAATATATGCCCGCATAAAGCCCGTTGTATTATTTGTACCTGCTAGTTGAATGTGTATGACCAACTTCGGTCTCGAGTTCAAAACCTCAAAAAGGTAGTAGAGCAGCGGGTGTGTTTCGATCAAAATATCAATAGCCTTCCATAAGATTATCTGCACAGCAAGATAAAATATGGCACCGGTTTAAGTTAATCCATAGCTAGTAATAGCGCCAATTCCAACCGATATAGTCTTTTGGATATTCTTCCTATGTTTTTTATGCCTCCACCCCCCAAGAGCAGAACATTTTACGCTCAGCTGTTCTTTTTTGTGTGATGTGGAATCATTTAGACTTCCTGCTTGCCTGCATCTTATGTGCTTTATATGTTTCTATGATTCTCATTGATAGAATAAAGATTGCTAGACATATAATTTTGATAGTCGAAATATCAGGGGTAGTCAATCTCCATGAGCATACCTTATTGGTGTAGACAACACAAGGTTGGTAACCATTCAAGCTCCATCGCCATCCATTGTTGGAGAAGGAAGGAGTGATATCATTCTCGACTAATTTCCTTCTCTGCTAGATATCATTCAGAACCATCTATATGTCGAAGAGCTAGAGATTGTACCCCAAGATGCTACCCAAGGCGGTCAGTTCCCTCATGGGGTATACTCTATACAGAGTACCGAATATCTGGGCCCATCCAAACAAGAACAGGAGGATGTCAGTATGTGGCCTTTCAAACAGAAACCAACCCGGAGTATGCGGACCTCCAACCTTCAAACACCGCCAAGGCTTCAGAACGCCCAAAACAGAGTTACCATATGAAAATCATCACAGATTGTGATAAAACTTATCCTTCATCGTTACCGTTCACTTCTCTTCTTGTGTTGCCATTCTCTCTCCCATCAAAATTCATCTTGACCTACAAGAAGCCCCTATTATGGATTGGGAGATAGAGCTACATACAGAGACTTAATTCAAATTGTCTGTGGCCACATAATAAGATGACAAGAAGAAAATGTGTCGCCTGACCAAGGATGAAAAATGCAATGTGATCTAATAATTTTAGCTTACTGCTCTTCCATTTTCCTGAAAATCACTACTACTTGTTTGTCCAAACATTCTCCAAGACTCTACATACCAGTGCCCCCTTTGCGCTTTAGCAGTATACAGTGAGAAATATCTGAAAGGACCTAGCTTATTATAGCTATCTACTATATCTAAATGTTCAAAAGCATATAAAACAAGCAAACAGAAATGGAATCAACCAGGGCCTTATGTGTTCTCTCCCTCGTTGTGCGATGCATCCATAGGGGTTTTGGTCGGATCCTCTACAGCAGAAGGGCGTGGTGCCCGTGTAGCTCCCTCTTTGGCCTTCCTTGGTTGCACTGGCTTGTTCGTCGTGCCCTGAGGAGTGATGTAAATTATGTGAACATATTACAAGTAGATTCGAAACTTGTCATTTAGATTGTCAATTATGCCCTGCTGCAGCTTCTCAATATTAACTAACATTTTCAGAACCTTCTTGATCTCTCCAATCCGGTGGTTGATTTCCCTTACCTGGTTCACCGTTTCCACCTAAAGATTTTCTCTGACTTCGCCACTTTGTGCTGCATTTTCCCCATAAGGGTTTTCAAATTACAAGTTACTTCCACAGTGCGGTGATATAGGGTCTCCTTGGTTCGTGCAGTCCCTGTGTCGATAATCCAATCAACTTCCTCCTTTATGCCACTGTTAGGCATTGACGCCCTCTGCTTACGGATTTCTTTCTCCCGATCTTCTACGACTATCTTTCCTTTCTCTGGAACAGTAGTGTGGAACACATGGATTGCCTCCCTGGCGGTAGACTCCATGTGAGTGCATGTGAGTTTGCTTGCGGCTCCCTCGCCCATGTTCCTCTTCTCTTCTTCGCCCTGCAGATTACCTTACTCTCCCCATCTCCCTGCATCTAACAGAAATACTTTTAGATCCCCGAAGTGAGTCGAGTCCAAGGTCAAAAATTTTATTAGCCTTCAAGGCTTCCCAACATTGTATATTATAGCACTCTTCTCCTCCACCCTGGGAATTATGGCCTCGTCTTGCTGAAGGAGTTGTCTCTGGCATCTTGCCACAATTACTATCACATTCTCTCGGAGGGGATTGATTTTACCTGCTTCGCGTGTGAGAAGTTGCCCACCCTGAACCATCTTCCCATTTTCTTTCTCCTTATTTATTATTGTCTGCCGATATGACATGATTGTTAATTCCTTTCGCCTCCCTATGGAATTTTTTTATTATGTGGATTGTGGTACGTCCCCTTTATTCCCTCTATGTGTGATTTGTTTGTGATCTTTCATTATTTGAGTCCATCCTTGTATTTGCACCACCTATCACCTTCATCCTTTAATAGCTTCCTCCCCTAATCTTCTCCACGTGTATGTCGCCTTGTCTCGTATTAAGGACTTCTTACTTTGCATGCTATACTTATTAATTATTCGATTTACCATGTGTCCTCTTGTCACATCCTGGGCTCGTCTCTTCACCTCCATTCATTCCTTCGGTCATTTTATAGTCGTTTTCAACTAGATTCCAAGAATCATCTTTCATTTGCCCCTCTTGAAACTCTGACCGTGCCACATCTGCATTCACATGGGAGTTTTCAGTCCCTACATTGGCCATCTTATCTGCCACTACATTAGCAAAGCATCTCACTAGGTTGAACTCTGTGGCAACCATAAGTGTTAGGTGTTGCTTTATTCATTGGGTCAGCGGAGCCAAGCACTAATTTTTTGTAACATTATCGAGCTGAGATCCACATTGTAGTCTCTTTGCTTCTTGAATTGAAATCCTAGAGTCCCCCTCAATTATGACATTAATAAATCACTCATGCACCATAATTTCCAATCCCTCCTCTAAAGCATGTAATTTAGCGGTATTGTTTGTTGCTTGTCTCAGACCAGAGAAATTTTTTTATGGATCCACCTTTTACAGTCTTTAATAACTCCTTATGCTCCCACATTCCTTGAATTTCCTTTTGAATCCTCATCAAAATTCATCTTGAGAAATCCTTGGGGGTGGGAGCCAAGTCTTAGAGCATGTGTCTAATTGAGGTTCTTTGTATCTTGTTATATGAACACCAGAATTATCTAGTTGTAACAATTTCAAAATTCTTTCCTCTTGGGGTCGGTTGCTCATTCAGAGGCCTAATTCTTTGACTTATCATTGTTTCCCTTAGATGTTGTTGAATCCCTTCTATCAAGCTTTCCACCGACAACTTTTTATTTTTGAATATTTGGGGATTACATTCTTTCCACACTACCTAGAGGATGAATCCAACGGCCAAACACTAGGTCAGATTGACCATATCATTTTTTGTGAAGTTTTCTCTCCATTTTCTTATCATCTCTTATATATTATCTCTTACTCTATCAATTTGCCTAAATATGAAAGTTATCCAATCCCAAAGAACAAAGGTGTATCAGTAGGATTTTAGAAGGTGATTTAGGTTTTCCTCCTCATTTTCACATAGATAGCACCAAGAGGCTCTTATGAAGTGTCTTTTAATTAAATTTTCCCATGTGAGGACCTTCTTGTGTAGCACTAGACAAAGGAAAGATTTAATTTTGGGCCATTGTTACTAGTTCTATTGTGCTTCGATGGTATCCCTCAAGATATAATTTGGCTTCTTTAAGGATAAACTTGTTTCCTGAAATTTTTCCCCATCTCAACTGGTCTTTATCATCTTCATAGACGATGTGTCTTTTGTTTAGCTATGCCATCAATTCCATGGAGACTGCTTCATTTTGGTTAAAGCGATGGAAAATGTTCAGACACCATTTTATCCATTTTGTATTCTTTTTTCCTATTCCCAATATTGATAAACCTACATTTGACCTTATTGCAGAGATTCCACTTGAAATGGACACCTTGCTTCATTGCTCAGGGTGGGTTGTTGTTTCTAGGCATCCTCCCAAAATAGTGTTTTCCTTCCTTCCCTTATTTCTTAGAAGCATTTCCCCTGGAATATTTTCATATTACCCGAAGCAATATTCCAGTTTGTTGTCCCTTGGTTTACTCCAGACATATGAATACGGTCCTACAAGTTCTAATTGGGGGCATATTTGGCTTTTTACAATATTTCCCATGGAGATGCGGCTTCTTTCAACCTTCTCCACCATAGCTTATCGTCATAGGCTCAATTGATTATTTATGGATCATGTAGACATAGGCCTCCCAAATTTTTTGGTTTAGACAGCTTCTCTAAGGCTACTAGATCCCATTTCCTTTTGTCATCGACTCATTTCCAGAGGAAATTTCGTTGAATCTCTCTTATCCTTTGAAGGATTCCCTTCGGAGTTAGGAGGATTGAAAGCATATATCCTAGGATCGCTTGTATCACAACCTTAGTTAAAATAAGCCCTCCAACAAAGTTCAGAGCTTTGTAATTCCAATGTTTCACTCTATCTTCCAAAAATAGACACTATTATTTCCTTGTTAGATTTATTCTAGGCCTTGTCAGTCAGGGGAATACCCAAATATCTAAACTGAAGACACTTTATTTGAAGCCCTAAGATGTTAGTTAAATTATGTTGGATAGATATGGGCATGTTAAAGAAAAAAACTATAGATTTCTCCTGGTTAATCTCCATACATGAGGCCTTAGAAAATGAGTCTAGAATATCTTTGAATGCTTTGGCTTCTTTAGCTGTGGGGTACCATGAAGCATAGTGTCATCTACAAACTTTTGTTGCGTTGTAGTTGGACATCCCTCATGAGGTTGAAGTCCTTTGATGTCTCCATCTCTGGTGGCAGCTTTGATGTCGCTACTCAGGCCTTCCATCATGAGAACAATCAAGAAAGGTAATAAAGGGCCTCCCTCTCGAATTCCTAGAGAAGGAAATAAGGGCTTGGATGGGGCTCCATTCACTAGAATATAAAATCTTGGAGAAGTCACAAGTGACATAATCCATCTAATCCATTGTTTCTCAAAGCCAAAAGCCAACATAATTGCTTCCATATATTTCCAACCGACTTTATCAAAATCCTTGGATAGATCTAGTTGGATGATCGTTACGACCTTTTTCAACCTTTTGAGGGTATGAATAATTTCATGGTCATGGATTACATTATCTAGCATTTTCCTACCTTCCATGAAGCTATCTTGCTCTTCAGAGATTAGCATAGGAAGAATTGATTTAAGACGATTTTCTATAACTTTAGATATGAGTTTGTATATCACGTTGCATAGGGAAATTCACTTGAAATTATTCAAGGTACTGGAAGCCTCTTCCTTTGGGATTAGGGTTAAAAAAGTGAAATTTATGGCTTTCAGGATATTTGAAGAGTATTGGGAATCTACTACAACTTCAAAGACATCTTGCTTGACCACCTCCTAGCAGGCTTTAAAAAAGTCTACAGTAAATGCATCAGGGCCAGGGGCAATGCTATTGGGAATCTCCTATACAACCTGAGTGACCTCATCCATCAAAATGGGTTCGTTAATATTATGATTATGGCCCTCCATGAGAATCTTAGGAATGTTCTTTGTAATCTTCTGGATCAATGTCGTTCTATCCACTTGGGGTTCGATAGAATTTTTTTGAAAGTGTGCACCAAGACACTCTCAATATCTTAATGAGTCCCATATATTTTCCCCTTTGCATTTTTTATTATGAGAATTCAGTTGGATTTCATGTGTGCTATAGTTGACCTAAGGAAGAACTCCCCCCTCCTATAGCCACAGGATTTTGATTTTTTTTTTTCCATAAAGTTTCCTCTTGCAGACATATATCTTCCCATTCATTCATGAGTTCAAGTTCCTTTTATTTCTTCTCCTATGGATATCCTTCTTCAATCAAAGATATATATAGGTGCTCCATCTGAGTTTCTAGATCATTTTTCTTTTGAAAGATATTACCAAACTTAGTTTTGTTCCAACTCTTAAGTTGGTCCTTGAAATGTTACTTTAATTCTAAACATCTTGTTGCTTTGTACTAGGATGGGTTCTGTTATCACTGACAAATTTCAATGCTAAATGTCTGCAAATAAGCACATAAACCCTTTTAGCAGTTTCACAGCGCAAAATGTTTAGGTGATTTTAGTAGCGCATAATTCATATTTTGCACTGGCTGCGCTATGAAATTGGGGATTTGTTTGAATACATAGCAAATCTCACCCAGCTGTCAGGTCTGCTGTGTTTTAGATCGTTAGGTGTCGTGGTACTGGCGCGTGTTGCAGTTATTGCTGAGAAGGGAACAAAAGGTAGACATGTTTCAACATGTTAAATGGAATGGATTGTCAAGCTCAAAAGATAAGCATATTTGCCAATATGGAATTGAGAAGGTTGATAATGTCTTAATATCAGTATCCAAAAAACCAAACACGGTGCCCATATAAAAATCAGTGCTATTCCAAGTTCATCATTAACACCACTAATCCTGTGGCTTTTGAAAAAGGTGCCAATTATAAGAAGGAAAGCACACAGGTGTATAATAGAAGAAAGGTTTCCAGTTTGAGAGTGAACGGTCTCATGCCAAGGATGACTGTCAGATGAAAGCCTATAGTCATTGCATTCAGATGGATAGGAAAATGCCCCTTGCAAAGTATATGTGGTTTGGTCTTTATTCTTCTAGTTTTACAGTTCACTAAATATGCAATCACTCTGAATTCACCTAGTGCTCAGACTTCCTGTGTATGTTTTTTTGAATTGAGGTTCTTCTTGAGAAATTTTCTGAGTATTGAGACATTATATGCCTTGGCTTCCATGATTGAGTAGCTAATAATTTACTGCAGAAGTGTACGACTCCATGAGCCCAATGGAAGAAGTCTAATTTTGTTGTTCCAACCAGCTTAAACTTCATCTACTGTTTAAAGAGTTAGCCATCTTTTCTTGCCCTTAATGCATATCAAAAAAATCTGTGAGAGAGCCCTCTCTGACTAAGGAGGCTAAACCTTAGTCTAAAGCATGGTTTGAAATAGTTTCATGAAATCTTGCTAGGTAGCAGCCCTTAGTACATGATTTAATGATAACAGGTTCTAACCACCATTTCTTGGTGTTTTCCATAAAGGAGGGATGGTTTATCCAAAACTCTTCAAATATGAAAGGTCGGTTTTTAGGGGTTCCTAGGATTTCCACTACTAGTAATACCGAAAAATGATCTGAACCTCCATTGGGAATAATGTGAGCCTCAATGTTTATCCCTTACAGTAACATTTCTTCAAAGACTAGGAAACGATCTACTTTGGAGGCTATTGGATGTTCCCCTCCTCTCTTGTTTCTCCAAGTGAAGATCCCATTAGATGTATATATGTCGATCATTTTTTCATCCTCTATGAATCTTTTGAAGGCTTCAAAATATTTGTCTAACCTTCTCATACTGCCCTTCTTTTCTACCAATGAGGTGAGCATGTTAAAGCCTCCCCCTACTCTCCATTGTGGGTTTGGATTCCTTCTCCTCAGGTTTTTCAAGGCTTGAATGAGTTCTATTTTCTCATCAACTTTATGGGGGCAACAGACATTTGTAAACAAAATAATCCCCACAGACCCTATTAACTACAACTCGAGGGAGAGAAAGAATCTAGTGGACTCAACCACTACCAAGTTCAGAGCCTGAGGATTCCACCAAGTTACTATCTCTCCTGCATTATTTTGAGACTCCACATCTAAATAATCAAAATTCCTTCCCAACTTCCTATTTATTTCTTTTATCTTAGCTATTGTACATTTAGTTTCTTGGATTAATATCAATTCCAACTTTTCCATCTTTATATTCTTTTTTAATAGTCTTTGTTTTCTGAGGTTGTTCATACCTCGAGCATTCCAAGTAATTATTTTCATTTTTAACTAGGAGGGTTAGGAGGTGAGCTAAGGGTTCTCATCTTACCTAAGTTTATTATCATCGCTCCTAGTTCCTGCAGGGATGCATTGTTTGATTTTCTCCCTCTTTTCCTTCTGGGATGCTTTTTCTTAAGGTGGAGTTGGGATTCGTTCACCTTGACTCCAATGTCTCTGATCTCCCCATGCATTCTCTTCAATCCTTGTAGTTTCTGTAGAAATTTTGAATAATTTAACACATATTCAATGGAGATTATCCTGATCATGTACTATTGCGGAAAACATACACAATACATAAGCTCCTCTACGTTGATCATCAATATAGCAGCATCAATAACAATAAAACATCAGAGCATTCACACATTAACACAGTATGTATCCCGGGGAAAGCATATCACTAAAAACCCCAACTATCTGTATATTAATGATTGATTCATGTAACATTACACAGCATAATACTTCTCACAAGTATCTCCACCTCTGT
>APFE031074131.1:41943-59746 GCA_000404065.3 Pinus taeda
TGCACCTCCAGTCCACTAAACTCAACTCAACTTGAGTTCTAACTGAAGTCCTGCATGCAAATATTAGTCATCCCATAGGTAACCACGTATTTCCTTCTGGGATCTGCATGTACCACATCCGTAGCTCATCCTGAAGTGCTCCAAGAGAATAAGACAAAGTTTGTAGTCTAAATATTATTATGAGCTAATAATATTTGACTGTTCTATATTTAGACTGAGCAGTCACTCCGCTGTGGTGTCACTCCGCTGTGGTCTAAAAATAGAAGTCCATCTATTTTCCCAACTTGATCAATCATCCATAAACAGCAACCTGCAATCCATAGACATGATCCATATGTCTAAAAATAGACATAGTCTAAAAATAGACTTGCGCCAAAAATAGCCTGCGGGCCCACTTAGTGAAGGCGACTCTTTTCACTAAGATCCATCATCTTGTTGCAATCTCAACAAGCATTTCTTGTTGCACACTTTTCAACAGTTTTGCCTCTTATCGCAAGAGATAAAGATGTTGAACCCGATCTAATTTCTCTGAAGGGATTGCATCTATCCTTGTTTTCTCCATTGATCAACCATGCTTTGTAGATCCATTCCTTGCATTTCGACTAGTTCCTAGAGATCAGGGTCCTTTGTTACCACCTCACTTGGTGTCATTTTGAGATCACCTTTAAGATATTTGCCTAGACCTGGGCTATCTGCGTCCTCATTGATATCATTCTGAGCCTCTATATTTTCTTATTTGTTAGTGTTTGCTTGGTTGTCTTTTCTTCCTTCATCTTTTCATTCCTCATTGTGTATCATATCTGGGAGACTATCAAAACTATTCTTCGATGCTTTTCACCTTGTGAAATTCCTTGGTTGTTGTCTCCTTGTTTTTCGCCCTTTATAGTTGGTTTTAACAAACCCGTCCTTATCTTTTGTCTCTTGATCTTTGTTTTGTTCTTCTACATGATTGAGAGGATAGTCACTTATGAAATATCTGTGCTCATGGTAGTGTCGATACCTAAATGGAATTTCTTCATAATCCGTCGTCTGCAACCATTTTTCATCCTATAATTCTAGCTAAATCGCTTCCATAAAGGCTCCTGAGACATCCATTTCCACACATATATTTTCATATGAGGTATATCTTCCATGCAAGGTTTCATTTGACATCTTGATAAACTTCCCTAGTGTGTTACCAATCAATAATCTAGGGACATGGAGTTCAAGGGTTGTTAGCAACCAATAATCTAGGGACAGGGAGTAAAGGCTTACCTACAAAGAAACATTAGTAAATGATTCATTCTCTGGTACAAATTTCATCTTCCACGGATGCATGTACAACCCAACTGAGGCAAAGAAATAAGGACCCCCATCAAACACTTTATCTCTATCTTCGAGGTTTGAGAAAACCACTGTGAAGAATCCTTTCAATCCTAAGTGAAGATCGACTTCACCTTGTGGCTTCCAGGTCTACTTGATCCATGTGCAAAGGGCTTTCTCAGTTGTCCATAATCCCATAAATTCACAAATTAATGCATACATATGCATGTGATATCTAAAAGCTTGCATTTGGGGATCTGTGATAAAATTCTTCGATATCTCTGTCATTTTGGGTCTGCATGAACCATTTCCATTGGAACCATTTATTTTCTTTCCCTAGTCTGGTTAATCCTCTGACACATCTCTTTCTTCACCGTGATTCTTCCCAATCAGGCCTTGATTCCCAGTCCCACCTACTCTCTAGCTCGATCCTTCTGAAATTTCAATTGGAACTCTGAAACCTCCATAGGCTCCCTTCCTTTTGTTCGTTAATACATTTCTATAGGAGGGAGCCTCGTTCCCCCCTTCTTTGAACACCATCCTAGTTCATAACCCTGTTAGTACTGATTTTGCAAAATCTAACCTAACCAGTCCCACTCCCTAGGTTGGTATGAGTTTTTAAAAACCAGCATAGATTTATTTTAACTCTAGAACTACTAAGCGTGAAGAGTGGTCAAATTTTTCAAAATGCAAACATCTTTTTTGGTGAAAACCTTAGGAAAGGTTTGCATCGAGATTTGAAGTTAAGGTGTATCTATGTTGGTTTCGAACAACATGCTAATAAAATGTTTTAATTAAAAGAAAATTTTCATGAATTATAGGTTTTTCTCCATATTTTCAATATAAGATATCAAATTTTAAAGAGAGAAGATATATATATATATATATATTATAATATATATATATATATATATTATATAAATATATATATAATTTTTTATTTTTATTTTTTTTTAGTTTTTATTACCCTTTTTATTTGACTTATATTTTTTTTGTCTTTTTCTATGACTTTATTTTTCTCTATTTTCAATTCCAATTACATTAATCATAGTTTTTTTTGTTAATTTTTAATTTGACTTTATTTTTTTCCCTTCAACTTTCTATAATTTTCTTTCCCTCGATACAACAATTATTTATCTTTCCTATTTTTCATTTCACTGGAAATAAGTGCTACCATGCATCCATGCATCATTCCCTTCTTTATGACAAAATTCACTAATATTTCCTTTTCCCTTTTATGTTTAGTTTCCATTTCCTTCTATGTTTTGTTATTGTTTCTGATATGAAGAAAACACAGTTGGAAAATCCATGCAAAACATGCAATCGAGAGGGATTGTCAAATTGAAGAAGATGGCTAAATACCCTGAATTCATTTGCATGCCATCACATAATGCAGATTTTTGTAATACACAATAGGAGCATTAATCAATGGAACTTTTGTTGGATTCACCACTTTTTTGCTCAAAATTGGCAGCCAATGTAATAATAAGTCCAAGGGAGCCTGCAATTTCTCATTGTTGAAAGCTAAAGAACAATTTATAAGAAGAAAAAGAAAGAATTTTGCTATAAGGAGGCAGGATTTACATGTGGCTTCTACAGCTGTAGCTCTTCCCACCATTCATGGGTCTTCTTCCACTGAAGAATTTGATAAAAGGTGTGAAGCAGAGGAGGAGAGTGGGAATTTTTTATGGAGATATCATTGGTATCTAGGAGAGTTGAAAATTTATATGGAGAGATCATTGGTATCCATTTTCTTAAATTGAAGACTTGAACCCTAACTTTCCACGCCTTTCTAACTCTTGGTTCACGAGATTGTTCCCTAGTAGGATGCCAAGGGAAATCGGAAAGCCTTCGAGGATATGTGCTCACAAAGAATTTATCATCTCTCAGTGAATCACTATTATTTATGTTACACACGAAGTTTATATATTATGGGCTTGGAGTGATTTAAATGATAATGTTTATTGTTGATTGTAGGAAGGGAGATTGGATGAGAACGGATGGATTCAATGCTGTTATCATGGTTGGTATTCCAAGGTAGATGGCTCTTGTACTCGAATCCCATAGGCCACATATGAAGGACCTTAAGCTTGAGATGAGGTCACCTTGAGCTTGTGCAATGAGCTTCCCGACAATTATCTCTCAAGGTTTGTTGTTAGTGTGGCCCACGTGTGGCCTGATGAGAATGGTTGGGAATGGACCACCAAGTTCAAGCCCCCACTGTAAAAATTATTTCTATCACCCATAGTCTTATTTTAGAAGTATTTTTGAAGAGGAATTATCATTTAAATTGTGTATACGATTTTGTTGATATTAATTTCTAGGTTTTGTTTTGAATATTATTATTTATTTGTATAGTTGAGAATATTAGTATTTGAATTTCTAATCCATTTCACTCAATAAAATTGTTTCCAATTATTTTATTTTCTACTCCATTTCACCCATTAAAATTTATGTGTTATATATAATGTTTCCCGATTAATATTATAGTATAGGATAAGTATGTGTTGCGGAAATTAAGATTTTATTTATAGTTAAAGTGAGTATATTAGAATTGCATAATGGAAATTATAATGTGAGAGATAACAATAAAGGTGTGTTCTGTATCCCTTGTCTTCACTGCCACAGACACAATTACATTAAACTTTATATCAATCATGCACAATGCCCATGAACATTCCTCGAATTCACTTTTTATTCAATTGAAACTAAGTTTCTCCATATCAATTTGAACGAAACAATGTCAAAGCAATAAAGTTATAGAGCTTCATTACAACCTATGAGGTAGGGTGCTCACCAAAAACACCAATTTAGCACAACATTTTCACTTTCATATATATTTTTCCATCAAGGCTTTAATTGATCAACTCTTAGTCTGTAAGCAGTCTAGACTCCAATTTAATTATATTTAAACTAAGTGACGGGTACTAGCTACTACATAACACTTGTTTATAAGTATATTACATTTAATATAATTTAATTTTCATATTAAGAATAAATTAAATTATAGAAATGTATCTTAAATATTACTTAGAATAAAATTTTATTAATTTAATTTATATGTATAATATAATAACCTTTTCTTTGTAAGTTATATTATTTCTTTGTTAATATTATACAAAAAAGAGTACATTCATGGTTGGTTATGGTCCATCAAAAAGGAAACTAGACTAACACTAACATTGCAGATACATTTTTAGATATATGAGATAATGCGTAAAATAATTTGTTCAAGCTAAAATAGAGTAGTATTGAAAATGTAGTAAACCAAGATAATACATATAACAAATAAACAATAAGAAAGGTAACAAGATTAGAAACAAGTGACATTGTGAAGGAGTGGGTTCAAAGGGGCCTAGTTGAGAGGATATATTTGCTCCTTTAACTTTTCTATATATCATCTATTAGCAATCAGCTTCAATGAAAATCAAATTGAAATTAGTGCCATGTGAACAAGAGCTACCAGTAACCTCCACAATGGCTTCCTCTTTGTCTTGTTCCCACTCAATGCCCTTGAACCTCAAGCCAAATATCACTCTACAGAGGATTGTGAACTTGCCTTTCAACCTTCCCAATGTTTCCACTATTTTAGGTTCCTTGTGCCCCATATTTCTAAGGTGTTGGCCACAAGAGTATTGGCCATCTAGTAGAACTCTATGGCCCTGAACATTTGAGTATTCCTGGACTTGGAAAACGCCGAGCCCGAGATCCAGCCTTGAAATTCTTCCCAATTTTATGCTTGGCATCTAATGTCGCTTTTACTTATACATTTGCTTGATCTATTGGCTAGTGTTTTGATTGAAGAATTATTTTGCCTACATAGCTGCTTCTTCTACTCCTTTACCTCAAGACATAGTTAAATCTTATTGGTGTATTGAGGCCTTGGCCTTCCCCTTCCTTATTGTAGACCTATGACTTAGCTTAGGAGCCTCATAATTGTCTTCATTAGCCATTACATGAAATCCAGTAGCTAATGTGAATTCCAAATGCAATATTCCAACACAACAGGAGTAACTCACCACTAGCCCAACACAACACTAAGGAGGCCACCATTAGAGTCCACTATGGCTAAGAGTTGATAAAGAAGGACACACATCTAAAACCAGAAGGGCCATGAAGAATGTTTGGTGGATCTTGGTCTTTGTAAACTAGGCTAGTTTTTTTTGTCTCGACAATAAAATCTTACAATTCCAACACCCCTATAATTTAATTAAATAATAAATTAATTTTACAGGAAACGTATATGCTTTCCAATTCTCCACAAAAATATTAGCTTATAATTAAAGTTTCATTATAATTTAATTTATATGTATAATATAATAACTTTTTGTAAACTATATTATTTCTATATTAATATTATACAAAAAAAATTGCATTCATGACTAATTGGGGTCCATCAAAAAGGAAACTAGTTGTGACAACCCTTTTTGCTAACCATCTTGTAAATATTACTATGAATTGTAATTCATGTAAATAATGTGGAAATGCAACACATTGATTGAGGATGAGGAGTTGCTTTTAAAACCAAACCATTGTATTCATTTCACCACCTATCTCCCTAATGAATTTTTGGCACTGTTAGTGCATCATTGAATTTAGGGAATGGTATCCTTGAGTAAAGGACGATCATGTAGTCTTGATTCTCATGGAAGCATTGGCGTGGTCAACATGCATAAAAACATATGAGAGGGAAAGCTTGATGTGAGACAAGGTGTGGAGAGGAGGGTGATTTGATTCATTCAGTCAAGCAGATGGACTACGTAATGAGTCGATCAAGAGAGAGAGCTCACTAAGAGAAGGAATAAATAAGAGAATGTGCAAAAGGAATAGAATTCAGAGCATGAATTGGAAGTGGATGTGAATCTTCCATGAAATAGATAACCTATTATAGTGTGTTCTATTGAGGGATGGTATTCCCTATGTTTGTTGAGGTATGTGTATGTGCTTGTGATTCGGTTGGACAGAAAGAGTTCAGTAGTGTTGAGACACTCATGTGTTAGCTATGGTTGATAAACCATTTAAGTACTTACTCAGAGAGTTGATAAATCACCTAGGTAGTTTCTATCATTGGGATACTAGTTGGGGTTGGTAAACTACTTGATAGGTTGAGACACCCAAGAATTAGTTGAAACGTCTGATAAATAACTAAGTGGCTAGCCTTGGGGCTGATAAACCACTTAGGTACTTTCCCATTTAGCTGATAAATATCCTAGAAGTGGACTCTTTACTCCTACAATACTAAGCCAGTTGATAAATCTCCCTAATAATATACTCCTTCACCTAGAACTAAGTTGAAATTCACCAAGCCTTGGATGAACCCTTGTGGTTGTTATTTTATTGAATAGAGAGTCATTGTAGCGTCACTGTTGGGGGTTGTTGATAAATCACATAAGAAATGGACTTTGCTTCTTACCATTTATTGATTTGTTATTAGTGATAATACTCCTAAGAAATTACCTCCCTACACTCTGAATATGTCTTCGGGGTGGTCAATTGCAAGAAATATTGTAGTGTAGTTGACCTATGGTTGGGTGGAGAGTCAAAGTCCTCCCTAAGTTGTCAGTCATTAAGTTATACATATAAGTGTATCTACTTGTACTTTTATTGCATTATGAATGTTGAATGATAATGTTATGGATTATAATAATGAATGTATCAATATTTCTTATGGAGGAATGGCGTTATTCATGGTTGCCTTTAATGAGATGCATATGTGATTTCTCTCATGATTTGTGAGGGATTTGCATATCCCTATAACTGTTTATAATATCTTGAATGCAGGTTTACTTACGTAGTAATTATGCTTATTTGATGAGTCTAACTACCTATCACAGGGTTTGATTTCTATTATTAATATGCATGAATATTATGGATAATTGTTATGTATAGACTGGTGGAAGTTTATGGTTGATGTGTATGTGACACAATATATCAATGACTCTGATAGTGCATGATGTTAGGCATGATAATAGTTTTACTCACTTTCTATGGTCATGTTTAAGGTCTGGGACATTGGTGATGAAATGTGGGATTTATCTCTATTATCTTAATGGTGCAGAGCATTTCTTGTCACCTAGAATGGCATTGTAATCCAATGGAGTCATTAAGACTCTAAGCCTAGTTTTTTCTCTTGTACTTGGAATGTATGAGTCCTATTAAAACTTGCAATAGAGTTGGAGTCATGGAGGTTGAGAAATGTTTGTTCGTTACCAAATATATTTAGGTCCTAGGGAATGTATATGTGCCTCTATGGGACAAGAATTTTGATGTTTATGGACAAGGTCATGAATTAATGGGAGCGTGGAATTGGAAAAGTTCATGTCACCTATTGTGGACATTCATGTCTAATCGCATCAATGATGCTAAGAGACATGAGGAGAAGTGGGAATGGTTGACTGGGAGTGTGGGACGGGAAAATTCTTGTCAACTGCTACCAAAAATTTCCATTATGCCACAGAGGAAAGATGATGGTTCACCCCTTTGTGGGTTTGTTAGCACTATTGATAAATGGCGAGACAAAGTTTCCTCCTCACCATTTAATGTGAAAACGTTAATTTTCATGGAGGTATGGGGCCTGGTGGGACCCATGACTTAAGTTGAGGTGGAAGATGTTGCGTAGGACACAAATGATATGTACCTTTGATGTGGCACATTGTCAACGTGACATATGGTAGGTACATATGGCCTTTTGGATGGCCAAGTGGCTAGTTTTTGGATGACATGTGGTACCACTAGAGGATGCCACATGGATGGACAATGTCACCCTAATGTCAGCATGGAATCAACAAAACGCTATAGAAGTGGGTTACATGGAGGCTTAGGTTGACGTAGTGTAGATAACATGCGACAATGGTTCGTGATACCACATGGAATGAGGATGCTAAGTGGTTTTAACAAGGTTTCAATGTGGCTATAAGCCACATCACCGTTGAGCTATGGAACATAGAGGTGCTTGTAAGGCATTTCTACTGTGAGCACGAAGTAGACAAAAGTTGTGAAATGGGAGATGTCCATGTCATTTAACGTGAAATTGTTTGGCGTGCCATAGAGAATTGAATGGGGTGTAATTCTAAGGAAAGGGAATGGAGTGCAATGGAACTAAAGCGCTACAATGTGCCATGTGCCATGATGGACCTCATATGAAGAGTTAGTGCCACATAGGTGCCATGTGGAAAATTCTTGCTGATGTGGTAAGGGTTACCGTGCCCAAAATTCAAACGGGCATAAATTCCAATTCATAGGTCAGATTGAGATAAATTTGATATCATTAAATATCTCTCGACGAGTTGAATGTGATGATGTTATCCAACGTGATTTATGCACACTTTGGGTGAGAAGGAATTTTTGAACCCCATCTTCATAATCAGACCATGGAGGTTGGGTTATTTGAAAGTAACACCTCCCACTAGGATTGGGAAGTCCAAGGGGGTGGGAGGCAATGTTACAAAGTGGTATCAAAGAACCCAAGTTCAACACTTAGATTGGATGGGCCTTGAAGGATAATCTTTAAAATTTGTTACATAGTGTAACATTTCTAGTGATTTTTGTTGTGCAAATGTGTGTTGATTGTAGCATTTTGATTAAGAATTGCATACTAGCCTGAAATATGGTGGCTCAAATAACCTCATAGCCATATGCTTATGACATATTACTAAGGTGATGATGAGCATGCTTTATTTGTATTATTTATTAGCTAACAATATTGATTGTATGGAAACACATAAGAAGACATCAGGGGATTAAAAGTAGGATGAAGCAACACAATGTTGTTAAATTCCAACATTGTCAGGAAGAAGAGCCAGTTGGAGAGAGAATAGAGGAAGACCCTCTTGACTGGATGAATGCCATTACTAGCATGAGAGTTGAGGTGATAAATTACAAGGGTGACAATGAAAGCCTTATCATGGCCCAGGAGAAGAAAGTAGATATAAATGCCTTCACATTGCATAGTTTGTCAAACTTGTAAAGGCATAGATAACATGATCTAGGTGCCACCCACCTAGCAAGAGATAGGGACAAGTGAAGTCCATCATCACTTGGAAGGTAAGAATTGAAGATTGATAGTGTAAAAGGTGACAAATCCAAGAAGAGATATAGGTGGGCAAGTGAGGGTATATTGAAAGGTGAAACTCTACTAAGTACTCTAGAAGAGGTTGGGAACTTATGAGTGATTGTTTGTTGCTGCATCTAAGATACATTGCCAATATAAAAGGAAAGGAAAGGGTTTCATGCCAAAAAAATTTAAGAAGGTTATACGTCCTACATTCGATGGAGAGGTGAGGAAGGTCGAAGACGCAGAGGCATGGATACTTGGAGTAAAGAATTTTTTAGGGTGCATGATTACTCTAAAAATATGAAGGCAATAGTAGCCACCTTCATCTTGAGATGCAAGTTTGATATCTAGTGGGAATATCTAAAGAATGTCAAGAACATTCAAGACAAGGAGTTTTCTTGGAGGAGATTTGAGAAATATTTCCTGGAGAAGTACCTGTCTAAGGGGTACTATGACAATAAGGCCAAGGAATTTTATGAGCACAAGCTAGGTTAACTAACATCTTATGAATATAGAACCAGATTATTGGATTTGTTGAGGTATGTTCCCTAGCTCAAGCATGAGAAGGCAAAGATTCAAAGATATCTTAGTGGTATGCCACAAGCATTCAAGGATAGAATAGAGTTTGATGAGCCACAAAATCTAGAGGATACTATCACAAAAATGAAGTATTGCTACGAGTAATCCAAGCACAAGTCTAAATATAAGGCTAATTGGAAAGTAAATGGAAAGCCTAGTTATAAATGAAAGGGGAAAAAATTATAGGACATCATTAAGGAACTAATGTCATATTCACCACTTCTACAAGGGGTGAGTCTCAGTAGGAATCTGCTACTACTAATCAATACCAGCTCTATAAGTCTATAAGAGAGGAAATGAAAAGGTTTAGGAGAAAACCCATATAGTGTTGTAAATGTGGGGAAGACCACTTACGAAGGAACTTACCTAAGTTATAGAGGAATCATCCAAGACCATTCAATGTAGGAAGCATAAATAGTAATTGATGTGGCTCAAATCATACCACACATCAATGTAGTGTTGGGAAATAGGCAAGCTAATCACGAAGCCTTAGTGATCGAAATGTAAGGTATGATGAATAACTGGTTTGGTTCAATTTTGATTGACCTTGGCTCCAATTTCAGTAAAGTAAGTCCACAAGTTGCAGAAAAGAGTGTGTCATAGGCACATCCCATGACATGTCTTAGTTGGTCTAGTTGGCCATGGGGACTAAGAAACGAGTTGAAATGTGGAAAAATATTTCTGAATCATGATAAACGGCATATCCACGACTGCAACTATAAACCTATTATTGTTGGTTTCATATGATGTGTTGGTTGGGATGGATTGGCTAATGACCCACAAAATCAAGTTCGGTTGCTACAACAAGCCTCTAGAGTGTCTCAATGAAGAAGGTGAGAAGATGGTGTTGCAAGGAAAGAGAAATTTCATGACATTTCAACAAATCATTGTGTTGCAATTGAAGAGATGCGGTAGGAAGGAGTGTGAACTATTTTTTTTCAAGTGACTAGTGAATCAAAGGCCAATACGAACAAATTTGAAGAGCACTCAATAATAATAAAAAATCAGTGATGTGTTCCTAGAACAGATCCCAAGACTACCAACAAGGAGGTAGATTGAATTTTCAATTGAATTACTATTGGGAACAACACCAGTATCCAAAGCTCCATACCGAATGAGTACACCAGAACTAGTAGAGCTGAAATTGAGATTGAAAGAGATGTTTGACAAGGGATTTATTAGACCCAACATATCACCTTAGGGAGTACTTGTATTATTTGTAAAAAATAAAGATGGTACATTGAGGTTGTGTATTGACTATAAGAAGCTCAATAAAGCCACAACTAAGAACATATATCCTCTTCCAAGGATTGATGATCTATTGGATCAGGTGAGGGGAGTTGTGGTCTTCTCAAAGATTGATTTGAGTTCTGACTACCACTAGGTACGCATCGAACATGAAAAAATTCTCAAAACAACATGTATAGCCAGGTGTGGGAACTATGAATTTGTGTTTGTGTTACTTGGGCTTACAAATGCCCCAAAAACATTTACGTGTTTGATGAATAATGTCGTCAATCCATATTTCGACAAGTTTGTATTGGTTTTTATTGATGGCATTTTGGTTTATTCAAAAACCAAGGAGCATGAAAAACATTTAGGAGCAACATTGCAATTACTGAGAGAGAACAAGCTCTATGCCAAACTCAACAAGTGTGAATTCTTCCAGTATCAAGTTTAGTATTTGGGACACATTGTCTCCAAAGGAGTGGCACTAGATCCAAAGAAGAGTAAATCTATTGTGGAGTGGCCTACTCCTCATAACGTGATAGAAGTAAGATCCTTCATGATTGATCGGTTGTTATTGGATGTTCATCCATAATTTATCAAGGATTGGGCATCCAATTACAACACTACAAATAAAAGGAATTAAATTCCAATGGAAACCGAAATGTAAATCCAACTTTGAGAAATTGAAATATTTTCTCACACATGCACCGACATTAAGAATAGCATATATAGAGAAATATTTTATGGTGTGGATGGATGCCTGCAAGGAGGGGCTTAGTGGAGTCTTAGAGCAAGAAGGATAGGTGGCCTATTATGATTCCATAAATTTGAATGAGCAGGAGCGGAAATATGTCGCTCATGATTTAGAATTGGTAGCAAATGTCCATGCACCGAAGAAGTGGAAGCATAACCTCCTCTAAATAAAATTTGTATTGATGTCAAATCATGGAAGGCTAAGGTATTTTTTTGATCAACCCAATTTGAATGCTAGATAGGTAAGATGGATAGCCTTGAATAGTGAGTTTTAGTTTGAAATCAAATACATCAAGGGAAAGGAGAACAAAGTAGCTGATGCACTCTGCAGAAGGCTACACATAGCTTATGTGGAATCTATAAATTCTTGTGAAGTGGACATCCAAGAAAATATTGAGGATGCTATACAACATGATGAGTGCTACCAACAAATTAAAGAATGCTTGCAGTAAGAGCTAGAAGGAATAGTGAGCAAAAATTTCTCACTTACAGATGATGATTTGCTAAAATTTAAGGGCATGAGGTATATACCTTGCATGGGTGACTTGGAGAAGCTCATCTTGGATGAATTTCATAAGAGACCGTATTCTAGTCATCCAAGTTATCATAGAATGATAACAACCATGAAAAAATTGTACTATTGATTGGGCATGAATAAGGATGTGGTGGAATACATTTCCAAGTGCCTAGAGTGCCAACAAGTAAAGGTGGAATGTAGAAATCCAACAGGACTTCTACAAACAATCCCAACTCTTGAGTGGAAATAAAAATTCATATCATTGGAATTCAGTACTAGATTGCCAAGAACATATAAGCAGCGTGATGTTGTAATGGTGGTGTTAGAAAAGTTGAGGAATGTAGCTAATTTCATAATTATTAAGTCCATTGATAAGGCAATTGATATTTCTTAGATTTCTATAAAAGAAATAGTGAGATTGCACAGTGTACCTAAGAAAATAATCTCGAATAGGGATGCTAAGCTCACCTCTAAGTTTGGAGGGAATTGTTTGTTGGTTTTTGGGTAGATTTACTCTTCAGCACAACGTACCATCCTCAAATGTATGGACAAAATGAAATGATAAATAGAGTGATAGAAGACATTCTGAGAATGTATGTCTTGCATCAACCAAGGAGGTGGTAAGAGTTTCTACCTTTGGTAGGATTTTCCTACAACAATGGGTACCAATAATAATTAAAGATGAGTCCATTCAAGGCTCTTTTTGGTTGAAAGTGAAATACACCTATCAGTTGGAATGATCTAGTGAACAAAGTTCATATCAGTCCTGGTATGCTAAAGAAAATGGAATAGGAAGTAATTGTTATTAGAAAGCAATTGAAAATAACCTAGGATAGGCAAAAGAGCTATGGAGATCAAGAGAGAATGCACAAGGATGTTCCAAGTGGGGGGACATTTTTATCTTCACATAAGACAAGGAAGAGTTCACTGAAAGTTGGGTCTTGTGCAAAGCTAGCACCTAGATTTTTTGTACCATTTTAGATCATCAAAAGAGTGGGGAAAGTGGCCTATAGATTGACCTTGCCACCGATAGTGAAGGTGTAGAAATTAATGTGTAGATTCAAAATTGCTCATGAAATTTATTAAATCACAAGGCTTGAAGCTACTCTACTTATCTATGGAAGTTAATTCACCATATAGAACACAAATCATAGACATACAAATGGAAACATCACACATGCATAGAGATTTATCGAGGGGAAAGAAACTTGTCAAAACTTCTTACTATATATATTGCATTAATCAGATAATAGAGATGAAATACATATGCTTGCTCAAGCTTGAGGACACCCTGCAAGTGTATATCCTATCCATCTTCCTGACTAACTGACTCTAGCTGACACTTAGCTAATTTTCAAGCCCTATGAGCTCCTCTTTCCTTGTGTTGTTCCCTTAGGAAATTGGCCCCCATTATTTAGAAATTTCCCACTATTGAATTGCACAATTCCCTAGGGTCCTTCCTCTGATTGTATGCACCACTTATACACATTGGAATATGTTACAACTGATAGTACATTGCCCTGGAATCTCCATCTCAAATGGGTAACTCAAATTCTCTACGTGGAACGATTATTTTGGTTTGATTGATCAATTAACTAGATGATCACTGTGTGTGGTTGAAGTTCCACTTCCACAACTTGACCTCCACTAGTTCTTATAACAATTAGAACTGATTAAACTGATAATAACTCAAATTAACTGAAACAAATTACTATAAATCAGCAATCAAACATACTTAACTAAACTCAAGGTTCCCTAACTTGAATTAACTGAGTTAACTCAGTGACAAGTTCCATGTCACCTTAGTTAACTACCTCCAAGATTTCTGCTGAAATACAAATTCGAATTTTCTCTAGTTTGACCAAAGCAAAGTCAAACTGAGATTTTATTGCTGCATTTTCAACAAAAGGAACATAATGTATTCCATATTTAGTTGTTTAAAAAGCATGTACATGAGGCTAACCATGTTATTGATTAGTTTGTGATATATGTGGAATTTAGGGGATAATTCCAGTCAAAGGCACTTTGCATCCTAGATCGGAGGTAATTCACACTTTAGAACTAAGTAATTCAGTAGATCAAGGTGCAATGGAGGCACTTTGGACCGGATGAAGCCACTTGGGAAATAGCTGAGCCAATGAGGGTATCATACCCATTTGTGTTTGTTGAGCAAGAAATTATTAAAGGTAATTTACACTTTAGAACTGAGTAATTCAGTAGATCAAGGTGCAACGGAGGCACTTTGGACCAGATGAAGCCACTTGGGAAATGGCTGAGCCAGTGAGGGTATCATACCCATTTGTGTTTGTTGAGTAAGAAATTGTAAATGTAAATGTAATTGTAAAAGAGAAGTGTATATAAATATCTTATGAATTATGTGTTCAAGTATATAACACTTAAGAGGGTGTTCCTCTAAGGGGGTGGGGTCTTTGACAACACTTTTTGCTATCCCTCTTGTTAATACTGTTGTGAATTGTTATTCATGTAAATAATGTGGAAATGCAACATATTGACTAGTTGAGGGAAGTGGACACGGATTCAAAGGATTGGGGGAGGAGTTGCTTGTAAAACCAAGCCATTGTATTTATTTCACTACCTATATCCCTGATGGATTTATGAAACTTTTTGTGCAACATTGAATTTAGGGAATGGGATCCCTAACTGAAGGACGAGCATGCATTCTTTGTTCTCGTGGAAGCATGGGTGTGGTAAGCATGCATGAAAACTCACGAGAGGAAAAGCATAATGGTATACTAGTTGTGGAGAGGAGAGTGATTTGATTCATTGAATCAAGCATATGGGATGCATAGTGAGTCAAGAAAGAGAGAGAGAGCTCACTAAGAGAAGGAAGAAATGGGCAAATGCACAAAATGAATAGAAGCAGAGTGTGAATTGGCAGTGGATGTGAATTTGTCATAAAAGAGATAACATGTTATATTTTGTGTTTTGTTTAGGGATGATATTCCCTATTTTTGTTGAGGCCTATGTGTGTGCCTCAAATTTTGTTGGCCATAGAGAGTTCAATGGAGTTGAGACACTCAGGTGTTAACAAAGGTTGATAAATCATTTAAGCAATAAATTACAGTTGGTAAATCACCTAGCTAGTGGCTAGCCTCGGGCTAATAAACCACTGGGATACTAGATGGGGTTGATAAACTACTTGAAAGGCTGAGAGACTAGTGTTTGCATATTTTTGTGGTGATGATCTAGAAATTTTAATGTGAGAAAGTTCTCCATATTAGACATTTTATTGCTAATGTTTCATGTCTAAACCAAGACCCTTCGCCAGGACAAAGGTCGAGAAAAAGCAAATGAGAAACGTATAATAAATAGAGAGCATGCAATGAAAAAATAGCCAACAGTATGAGATTAATTTAATTAATATTGATGTAAGTTGAAGTAAAATTAATATATCTACATATTAGTTAAATTAATTTAAATATGACCCACGGGGCTTTGCATTGATGGTGAATGGGTTCACTGTTAAGGCACTCCTTGCGATAGGTCACTGGTTCAAATCCCCCATGGGTGCTTACCCACCAAAAAAAAATTAAAAAAATTAAATATATTTAAATCATATAATATATATATATAATATATATATATAATATATATATATATTATAATAAGTTGGGATGTAAATTTAATATGATTAATTAATAATTATTTAGGTCAATGTTTAAGCTTTAATAATTATATTAAAATTATTGTGACGTATTTAATTATTAATAATTAATGTTATTAATTACGTTAGTTTTAAGTTAATTAAATTAGGTTAATTTGTTCATGAAAAAAAGTGATTTAAATTATGTTATTCCTTAATTAATATCATTAATAGTTAATGTTATTCCTTAATTAATATCATTAGTAGTTAATGATATTAATTAAGGAATAGAAGGGGTGAGGCGGTTAAGGAAGGAGGATCGGTTACGGTTTGCATGAGCAGGGGATCTAACTCTTGCTAACTTCAATCCCATCATTTTTGTTGAGGTTGTTTCATGATTAATTACCTCCTCAAACTTGGAATCTAGCTCGGGGTGTTTAGTTGCAAGAAATATTGCAGCATAGATGGTCTACAGTTGGGTGGAGAGTTTAAGTTCTTCCCTTAGTTCCAGTCATTTATCTATACAAATAAGTTTTTCGAGTTGTACTTATATTGCATTGTGAATGTTGAATGATATTTTTATGGGTTATAACAATGAATGCATCAATGTTTCTTATGGAGGAATGGTGTTATTCCTAGCTACCTTTAATGGGATGCATGCGTGATTGTTCTCATGATTTGAGAGGATTTGCAGATCCATGTGATTGTTGATAATCTCTTGAATATAGGGTTACATACCTAGTGTGTATGGTTATTTTTTTATTCTAGATGTCTTTCATTGGGTGTGATTTCTATTGTTAATAAGATTTAATACCATGGATAATTGTTATGTATAGACTAGTGGAAGTTTGTGGCTAATGTGTATGAGGCATGATATATCAGTGAGCCTGATAGTGCTTGATGTTAGGCTGCTCAATGTTTTACTCCCTTTATATGGTTATGTTTAAATCATGGGACGTTCACAAGGGAATGCAAGATTTATCTCTATTATATTATGGTTCAAACCATTACTTGTCACCTAGAATGGCTTCATAAGCCATTGGAGCCCTTAAGACTCTAAGCTTGGTTGTCACTAAACGATGGGATTTCCCTTAGGATGGATGAATCTTGTTAAAACTTGCACTAAAGTTGGAGCCATGAAGACTTAGAAATGTATGTTTGTTACCATATATATTTACATCCTAGAGCATGGAGATATGCCTCTATGGGATGGGAATTTTGATGTTTATGGACAAGGTTGTGAGTTAACAAGAGCATGAAACAAGAAAAGTTATTGCCACCTATCGTGGACATTCACATCATGCTGCTTCAAGGATTCTAAGAGACTTCAAGGAGAAGTGGGCACAGTTGATAGAGGGTGTGGGATAGGAAAATGCCTGACACCTGCTACAAAAACTTTATGTCATGTCATAGAGGAAAGATGATGGTTCACCCCTTTGTGGGTGTGTTGGCATTATTAATAAAGGGAAGGACAGAATGTCCTCCTCATCATTGAACATGAAAAAGATAATTTGCATGGAGGATTAAGACCTGGTGGGACCCATGACTTAAGTTGAGGTGGCAGATGTTGAGTAGGAAATGAATGACTTGTACCTATTATGTGGCATGGTTTTTGACATGGAATGTTGTCAACATGACATGTGGCAAGAATATATGGCCATGTGGCTAGTTTTTGGATGGCACATGGCACTGTTATGAAACCAGCTCAAAAAAGATAGAAAAGATAGATCAACGCCTTAGAATTCAGCCTCTTCGAGGGGGAAAC
>APFE031074131.1:71117-96020 GCA_000404065.3 Pinus taeda
TACTTGAAATTTTATGTGAATCATTATCTTTGGAAAAAACATCAAATATTATCATTTTTATATAAAATTCATAGAATTTGTTATTTCTTCAATGTTTTTTTTCAATTTTCATAAAAATCATTTATTTGACGTCATTTTTAGCGAAAAAATCCAGAAATATGTACTTTTTTTATTATATTTATATGCAAAATGTGTAATCTTTTGTCAAATGTTCAAAATTATTATGTTTTAGTCACAATAATTTTATGTTTATTGAAATTATTATTAATTATATATATTATATATATATATATTATATATATATATATAATATTATTATTATTATATTATATATATATCACTTACTTCAAAATATTGATATTATTAATTTATTTTTTTTAATTTGCAAAAAAATGAAAATTTCATTATAGAAAAACATTGCAAAGAGAAACAAAAAACGGAAACTTGAAAAACACTTTAAAAACAGGCATCTTAGGAAGAAAACAGAAGAAGAAGAAGATGACAATTTGAAAAATGGTTAAATAACCAACATTTAAAAAAAATGCATACTTAAGACATAAGAAAATTTAAAGTGTTGAAAATATGCCCCTAAAAAAAAAGAAAAGATAAAATAAAATTAAAATTAAAAAAAATAAAAAGGAGGAGGAGGAGGTTGATGTCGCATCAACGCATGAAAATCACCAATATTTAAAAAAAAAAAAAAACGCATACTTAATACATCAGAAAATTTGAAGTGTCAAAAATAAGCCAAAAAAAAAGGTTGATGTTGCAACAACACTTTTCAAAATTAGCATGAAAATCACTAACATTTTTTTTTTAAATGTACATACTTAATACATAAGAAAATTTAAAATGCCAAAAATGTGCTCAAAAAAAGGTTGATTCTGCATCAACACTTTTAAGAATCGTATGATTTTTGCAACCTCTAAAAATATGAGAACTAGGTACAATTCTCGTTAAGTCAATAACTTGTTTTTGTCTTCATTTTCCAAGACATCAATATTTCTTTAAAATACCAGGAGAAGAGTTTTTTCTCTATCACTATCGAAACTATTATTATTGCTCTCCTCAAACAAGTGACTAACCCTTTTTTAGTGGAGACTCTCCTTTCGCTTATAAGAGTTCTTCTTTTCATGCTTGTCCTATTTGTGGTTCTTTTTATGTGGATGATGTTTGCTCCTTTTCTTTACGTTATGGTCTTATTCATCATCAATGTTTTTTTCCTTTTTTTAATATTTCTAAAGGAATCGACAACTCTGTCAACTTCATACTTGCGTGACACGAGGTCAATTTTGACAGTTATTGCTATAAACTCTAGATGCCTATGTATGCTCCTTCCATAAAACCATGTAAATTGAGGAGATTTGAACCTTGAATCTCTTGGTAGATAACACTTCATTATCATGGCAATCGCCAATTAAGCCACCCCAGAGGCTTAATTCTTTTTTTTTTGCATATGGACACTTAGCCTTGAAATATCCTACTTCCCCTCTGTTATCACCAAATAGGACCCTGATATGCTGCTGATCAAACTATCTCAGTGTAACTATTTCAAACCAATCTTTTAGCTAAGGCTTAGCCTCCTCAACCTAAGAGGGCTCTCTCAAAGGGTTAATGATATTGATTAAAGATATGGATAGATGGCTAACTCTATGGTTTGTGATTTTATATGTTTATAGGTTGAAAGATGAAGGTTGGCTACCATTGGGCTATGAAGTCAAAGTATGTTTCAGTACCACAACAAGATCAACTTAACATGAAAGTCAGGGCATAGAGAGTTTTTATACATCAACAAAACAAATATACAATGCAAGGAAACACAGTTTATAAATACATGAAGGAAGTTAGAGCATCATTAATGAGTTCTAAGTAACATGTATTCATACCAATGCAAGTAAGTGAAAGAGGAAAGCCATGAGACAATAGGACATTAAAAAATCTCTTTGAATCCTGAGTAGTGAAGCCAAAACATTCTACCAAGCATGGAAGTCAAGGCATTATAGAGTTCAAGTTTAGAAATGCAAATATAAAATAGTGAAACATAGTTAGTTTATCTAAAAGCATCCCCTCCAGTATCAGTCGAAAATCCAAGCGCGGAGACATACCTATTCCTATTGGGATTACCTATAACCTATATGGGCATAAATGGGACCATGCCAGTTTACCTTCCCCTTCCTACGATCGAGGGGGCCATGTCGACTCAGGCAAAGCGAGTAGTTTCACCAACATCTCGTACAGATATGGATCCAGCACCAGTGAATGATCCAGTTGCTCACCCAGCACTTGTAGCAGGGGCTAAGCCATCAAAGCCAGAAGTGGAGGTAGAGGTGAATGCAGCAGTTCGAGCATAAGTAGTGCCCGTTGTTGATCCCATTGACCCAAAGCCGCCGTGGGAGGTTATGTCTCTTCTCTCTCAATCCCACGGCGCCTAACCCTGATGATTTTCCTCCGCCCAACCAATCAGTTTGTGCACCCGGTTTCAAAAGTAAGTTTCCCTCAATCCGCGTATAACCGGGAGGCTGAGGGGACTGGATCTTTTGAACGAATGGTCGGTATTATATAGTTGAATGAGTAAAAGAGTTGTCGGGCCCCAACCCCGTCAAAAGTAATCTATTTATGTGTGGTGTTGCATGTGGTATAAAAGATCAGACCATCAATCTTATGGGGTATAACGAAGGTAAGCTTCTAGTATGGTACCTTGGAGTACCCCTTCTTTCTTCAATCGTGAAGAAATAAGATTGCAATCCGTTGGTTGAGAGGATAGTAGCTCGGGCTAAGAGCTGGACAACCCACTCCTTGTCCTATTTCTATGAAGGAAGTCAGAGCATCATTGATGAGTTCTAAGTATCATAAGTAAACACCACTGTAATGTAAGTACTGGAAGATGCCATCAAAACAAGAGCATACAAGAACTCTTCATGAATCTTGAATTGTCTAAGTAGAAACTCTGCATTAGGTTAAAAATATACACAGTGTGCACATAGAGCAGTAACTGAGCCAAAAAATCTCCAACCCTTTTCTAATTCAACCTTTTGCTTTATATATAGCATTTACAACATGGATTCCCTTATCCCTCATAAAGAGAATTCTAATTTTCTATGAGTGACACCTATTCTAACCATAAAACAAACCTTTAAATGCATTTGACAGCTAACTAACAGTCCTAGAGTCCTAATACAATGAGGATTTCAACTCCTTGCTATGACTAAACCACCTTAACTAAACATTGAATGCATTCTTTGATAGTTGCAACCTCATGAGGTTGAATTTGATGAATCCTCCCACGTTGTCACCTTACTGCTGATGATAAACCCTAGGAATTAGGGAACATGTTTCCTTATTTTTAGGTTTAGGATCTTTGAAAATTAGCACGTGGGAAAGAGCCTTTATCTTCTCATCCATGACATTTTTTACGAAACTGAAGAGGGTTTTTGTGGTCCATACTATCTAGAACAAAAACCTCTCTTGGTTTTTTAAAAAACTTCTCCAGTTGTCCAGAATCTCTCCTTGAAAAACACGTGTAAAACGGGAAAAATATGTTCTCTGAAATTAGGGTTTCAAAGAAAGCTTAGTATATTCCAACTGATAATACTTATGAAGAAAGTGAGATAGGTTATTGTAGCTAGAGAGTTGATGAAGAGAAACAACCTTCAGAGTTCCAAAATACCTTTTCCTGTGACCAGAAACTGATCTTGAAAAACACTGCTAAAACCAGAAGACAAAGCTTGGCTTTCAGTGGGTTTGTAGCGCAAGTTTAACCATAAATTTCTCCCACCTCATAATGAAATTGAAGAAACGGAAAGAGGTTTTTGTAGTTCATTATGTTAGGAAGAAAATCCTCTTTCCGTTTTTAAAATTGAGTTCTCATATGCTCAGGAACCCTTTAGGAAGTTGACTAGGAAAAGCAAAAAACAGAGTCTTTTATGTTGAAACAGGTTGTTTCAGTGGTTTTGTAGCGCGCTACGAAAACTCCTAGTTTAGAATCCACGATTTCATAGCTTATTTCAAAAATTTTCAAAATGATGTGAGATATGACTTTTAAACACATGGTGAGGCTTCTAGGACATGGAATGAGGCTGCCAAACTTTATTTGGAAAAGAGAATGACACTATTGAGATGAGAGGACTCAAAACCTATTATAAGACTATTACTAGAAACAAGGCAAACTTTCTAAAGTTTAGAAACAAAAATTTTAGGGTGATAACACCCACAATTAAAGCACTAAGGATATCTTACCTTCATATTTACCATATCCATTTTTGAGTTTTCTCGCAAAATTTGCTTCCTCTACATTTGGTTCACTACTAGAGCTAACACTTGATTTGTGCTCTTTGTTCTTCATCTTCATTGAAGCTTTGAACACTGGTTCTAGAATTGATGGATTCTATTTCTTAGTCCTCATTTCACATGTTGTGAGAGTCCCATGTGATTCATCCATTATTAATTTATCAAGATCATTTATTTAATATCTGAAACTTTGGCATCATATCCTAAGGGGAGTGACCTTACCACCTTTTGTACAATCATCGGTTCTTCAAAATTTTCACCAAGTCATCTGATGATGTTGACGATTATTCTACATGAAGGAGATAGGCTTCAACATTTTCTTCATCTTTCATTTTCAAACTCTCAAAATTTCTTTTATGAGTTTAGAGCTTTTCACTCTTAAACTTGCCATTGTTTTCATATATATTTTGAAGTTTGTCCCAAATTTCTTTTTCCAATTAAAATAAAATAAATTTTATTTTTGGGTCTCATGTAGGCTCAAAGGGACAAGTTGGCCCCACTAGAAAGGGTGTGTCCCTTGGGGGTAAATGCAACCCATTTGACTTATATCTATATATATATATAATATATATATTATATATATATATATATATATAATATATATGATGTGACATTTCATTGGTCACACAAACTCATAATCTCTCTTATATAGAAGACACTTTTGGGAGTTGAAAAAGGATAAAATGGCTAAAGTTTGGACTTGGTTTTTTGGCAAAGATTTCTGCATATTTTATTGGAAACCTTGACGAAGAAGAATTTCTTCTAGAAAAAGAGTTGTTTGGTTTTCTCCCAAGTTTGGGTTTCTTAGAAAAATTTGTTGTCTCTATTGTGCATGGTTGTCTCTTTATGAATTTATTTGTTTCTATTATTTTCATTACATTACCTTTTGTGTATAATTGCTTAATGATATATATGACACGAGATAAATTAAATGAAAATTATTAAAAATAATAATCCAATAAAAAATTGGTTTCTGCTATATTTATTATATTAAAATCAACATGGTATCCAAACCCTTTTAAAGGAGTAGTCATTAAATATTAGCCCTAGAATGAAAGTCATGGCCTAGAAGAGAAGACTATCTAAAGCCGAGTATTTCTGAGTTCTATCTGCAGAAAGGAGGTTGAGGCTGTCTAGAAGGGTCGTGTGCCGCAACACTACGGCCAGACAAAGATTTTAAGAAATGCATAAGAAAACACATTCAAACAATGTGAATTCCAACACATTATTTCCCAATCTTGTATTACCAAAACATTATAATCCAAATAAAAAATGAAATAGGCGACAGGGTCAATTTCCAGGAGGCATGTGACAACCTTTGCTCCATCATCATGCTCTAGGTTTGGTGAGCCTTCAACTAGAGGCGAAACAGAAAACACACTAATATTTGCATAATTTGAGATCTGAACCTACTAGGCTCTTGGTCGATGTGCCCCTAATGGCAAGGGTCTAACGGAGCCTGCACTTCAATCCAAAGCATTTAATTCCTCATCGAATTAATCTTCAATATTTCAGAGGTACCCAGATAATATTTTGCAATAAAATGGAAGCAGCGGACTCTTTGAAGCCAGAACTAAAATGCAATTCAACACTTCATAGCCAAATGGTTTTGTAAAAAAAACACACAATATAAACGGCTCAAACTCAAAATTTAACAGATAAAAACAAAAAACCCTTCAAAGAACGTCGAAGAGGATGAATATTACGTAGAGTACGTGCCCGTCAAGAAGTGAAGAATAATGCAAGCTCAAAAAATTCTACAGAGAAATGGTAAGGGATCTCAGTAATAAGATGCAGATAATGCCAAGGAAGTTGAGTCAAAACCTAGTTTGCTTGTAAAGGCTTCATATTTGAAGAAATATTTGCCTGAAATTATTCCCATGGAGCAGCTTGTACATCAAGAGAAGGATATTATCAAGAAACTTTTAGACAGGAAGGCATTGATGCCTATGAGGGAATTAGTCGAGGGAATTCAGCATCACGATCCTATGGTGACTGGCTAGAAGCCTACCACCATCGAACGCCATATGAGCAAGAATTAATGTAAGGTGATACGAAAGCGGTGGCATATTCTCGCCGAAGGAGGAGGTTTCTATGATAATAATTGCTAGTTAAGAACCCTTCATATTGGTGATTTTCCCATCGCATGAGCTCGTGGGGTAGAAATTCGAGGTTATGGAGGAGTTTGTGGGTGTGTTGCAGGAGCAGGGGTATCCAAACATGTGGCCAATGCTTTGCATCAATGGAATTTACCTGAAAACCCAATTAGATATTTTAAAGAAATATGTGCACATTTTGATAGCAACACCGGTCCAGTTGAAGGATATGTTGGTGAAGAAGAAGATGAACCTTGACAATTGCAGTATGGAAAAAATCATTTGTAGCAAGTTATACAGTAATCGATGGGTTAATATCTAGATAAGAAATTGGTTAAAAGAATCACCTGAAAATTGGATCTTTTCAAAAAAATATCCGGTTTGTCGATTTTTTTTGGAAATAGTCAAGTATCAACGTAATTGTGTAAATAGCCAATTGATGAATATTTCAAGGTGAATTTATTTGTGCTATGTCTACCTCAACTTAGATTAAGTAGATAGAATGGTAGATTTGGTTGGTTGAGTGAGAGGTGGATAAGATGAAAGCAACCTTGTAAGGTTGCATCAAAGTGGGCAGTCAAGACTAGATGAAGTTTGTCAACAAAAGAAGTTTGTAGCAGCCAAAGGATAGGTGCTACAACAAGGATGCCAAGTGGAACTAAATATCATGGGAGAAAGGAACAAACCCATAATGAAATACTGGTTTCAGAAGGAAACCAATCTAGAGCCAGAGGGAGTTGAGGAGTCTTTGTTGTTGTATTCATTATGCTTGTGTTGGAAGACTTAGGGTTTGTAAACCCTTGAGAATACTTGGAGGTTACAACCTGTATTGAATTTTTTGGGATGAGATCCTAGAATAGCTTGATGATGAGGATGACGATGAGAATTTGCCTCAGAATATGGCATGTCCCTTCCTAAATTAATTTGGAACAAGATTAATTATTGCATTTTGGGGCCCATTCAATTTTATTAGGAGATTAGACTTAGGAGAAGTTATTTTGTTGTGGTTAAGTTCCTCATGGGGGCCACCCACACTAGGGCAATAAGCACTCCCTAGTTCGAATTGCATGGAGGGTAAAGTTCGATGATTAAGTGAGAGCCCACGATACAGGGGAAAATTAGAGGGAAAAGTGGTCCACGAAATCTATATAAGGAATGCAGCTCTCATCATTTCATCATCTTTTTGGCATATCGATTTCTCTTTGGTTTCTCAAGCTGCTTAGCCAAGTCAGTTATTGTTCAATAAGAGTTCTTCAAGTGAAGAGCTAACCCTTTCTTCGGGGGACTTCGAGTGCCACCCTAAGAAGGTTTTTCTTCATACTTACAGAGGAGGATTCCGTTGTGGTTTCTAGCAGTTGTATTCATCTCTAGGTGGTACGTATTACTAGAGGACGAAGTGAAGAGGAGGTTGAGTTTTCTTGTGGTGTTTGGCAATTGATTTTGGTTGGGAGACTTACCAGAGAGGAGGCATAGGAGGTTTGTTTTCATTTTGGGGAGTTTGGGGGTCGGAGGAGAGTGCTTCTTTGTAACACAATTTTCGCACTTCTTGGGCCAGTGCAGAGGCAACAATTAGTGCACACATGGGAGGTAGAGTATCAGTTTATTTGAGGTTGATCTTTACCGGAGAAGTTAAGGGAAACATTTGTGGAGGGTATTTATTCATTTCCGGAGCTTGGGAGGAGGATTTTGTTGGTGTTCCTTGCAGGCCATATCACTGAGCAGTTTATAGAGCATATTGGAGGCCGAATTTGGGAGGTTGGATTTAGACCAAACCCTTTCTGGGGTTTTGAGGGTTTTGGCCAAGGATCTTGGGTCTAAAGTTTCATCATTTTTTTAGCATTGGAATTGGGGTTTCTTGCAATTCCTCTCCAGCCAGTAGTGTAGTTTATGAGGACAACATAGAGCATTAGAGGAGCAGTCATTTCCAGCTTGTGATTATTTTTTTATCACCTGGGTTTTGTCACACATTCCCTTGAGGCAAGCCCAAGTGAATTTCTCCATACTATTGTATTTGATCCATTCATTAATAAAATGGATTAGTTAGTTCTCACTTTTGGAGTTTTATGAGCATTTGTTGGTTGTTTCAATTTTCTGTGTTGTAAATTGATTTTGCTTTTGCATATCACTGTTTGTTTAAGTTTGGAACATTACAATGGTATCAGAGCTCAGATTTTGGCTCAACTGTGGGGAACTTTCCTATGAGTGAGGAGGACCAACAAAACATTACTTACAGGAGGCAAAGGTACCGGAGTAGGGAAAGAGAGTTGGAAATTACTCCCAACTCAGAGGATCATGGGAAGACAATTGTAGAAGAAGATATGGGAGAGCCCAAGAGTAGGGAGGAAATGACCTTCCATAGTCTCTTGAAGGCCTTTAGCAATCTAGAAAAGGGACAAAAGGAAAATTTAGTTGAGATTAAGATGCAGAATCGGGAGTAGAGAACTCACCAGGAGTTTGTATTCAGAGAGACCTCAGAGGCCTCTCAACAACTTGATCATCTTTCACCTACTGCGCAGCGGCCATTTTCGAGTGAGCCAACTCAAACTAATCCACCTTCTTTCCTACCTTTAGCATGGGGTAAAATGAGTGGAGGAGAGGATCCATCTCTAATGGGAGAGCATTTCCGTGAGTGGAAATCCATGGGAGTTGATTTCAAGGAGGTTCTATCTTTCAAAGATTTTTTCCAGCTCAAACAGAACGAGAGAGGGAAGGGCTTTGGAGTCCATGGTACACAAAACTATGAGTTGCATTGTTCTATTGGTAAGATGTATTTTCCTACCTATTATGGCACTACCAAGTGCACAACACGTTCTTGGGTAGAGAAGATGGATACATACTTCCAACTCAACAGGATGACAGAGGTATAGGCCATCAAGATGGCCACATTGCACCTGGAGGGGGAGGCACATGATTGGTGGTTTCATGGCTTGTCCACTCTGGGGCATGCCAGCTTTACCTGTTATGAGGACTTCATGTGGAGAGTAGTGGAGTGCTTTGATCGGAGGGATCCAGAGGCTCACTTTAGGGAGTTGACCCAGCTCAAACAGACAAGGCATCTGGAGCATTATATTTTGGAGTTGTTTAGAGTCTCAGTCATGGTACTTGATTTGTCAGATGCAAGGAGAGTATACAGATTTGTGGAGGGGTTGAAAAAGCGACTGTGGGGACTGGTGAAGTCACATAGACCATCTAATTGTCTAGAGGTCGTATCTTGCACTCGATATTTGCAGGGGGCCATCCCTAAGACTCGAGCCTCATTTCCTTCTCGCACTCGCTATCCTTAGAAGGGAAGTGACACTAGAGTATCTGCAACATAGAGAGTAGCCCAAGGGTTGGGACATTTGGATGACAAGATCAGGAGATATATCAAGAGGAGGAAGTTGTGTTTTACATGTGGAGAGCCTTGAGCACCAGGCCATCAGTGCATAGAGGGAAAGGTCCATTACATTGAGGTATTCTCAGACAGTGATCAGGAGGATGATGTGGAGTTGGAGCTTGGTGGAGGAGACAATGAGGATCCAACAGCGAGAGGACCACCACCACCACCACCACATGGAGGAGCAGATTTTGCACCAGCCAAGGGAGCCCTAGCTTCTTTGTGCGGGATTCCTAATTTTTTTACCATGAGGATCAAAGATATAGTGCAGGGGCAACATGTCTTAGTTTTAGTAGATAATGGGGCCACCCACAATTTTATTGATGTTGAGATGGTCCAGAGGAGGGGCATCACCATAGAGTTTGAGGGGTTTTCATTCCTAATACCAGGAGACAAGACTATGCACTGCACTCAACATGTTCCCGCTTTGTTAGTAACTATGGGGAACTATTCGATGACAGGACACCTTTTCATGGTGGATGTATCAGATACCAATGTGGTGTTGTATTTCCAATGGTTGTACTCCCTTGGCCGCATTACCACAAATTGGAAGAAGATTGTGATGGAGTTTGTTGGGGCAGATGGCAAGCTGGTGATCTTCAGGGCATGCATTCGTACCACCCTTCGAAAATTTTGGCCAACAAGATGGAGGCCGATTTGAGGTGTGGAGACATAGCATGGGTAGTAGAGCTAAGGATTTTAGAGGCTGGGGGGAAGGCTAAGCCACCACATCCAGACATACAGGAAGTAATAGATAGATATCGGGTAGTCTTTAGAGATATATTGTCGGGACAACCACTTGATAGGGGGTTCGAGCACACTATAGAGCTGGAGCCTGGTGTGCAGGTGGTCATTACTACATCCTATAGGCATACCAAATCCTATAAGGATGAGATCAAGAGGGTCATCAGAGAGTTCTTTGCGTTGGGCCACATCAGATGGAGTTCTAGTCCATTCGCTTCTTCGGTTGTGCTAGTGAAGAAGAAGGATGGGACGCTCCGCATGTGTATTAACTACAGGGCCCTCAACAAGAAGACAATGAAGAACATGTATCCCATTTCGCATATTGACAATTTGATGGATGAACTTAGGGGAGCCAAGTACTTCTCTAAGATAGATTTGCGGTCTAGGTACCATTAGATTCGGGTGAGGGAGCAAAACATCCCGAAGACAACTTTTAGATGTCGTTATGGGCATTTTGAGTTCCTGGTCATGCCTTTTGGGTTGACCAATGCATCGGCTATTTTCCAATCATGCATGAGTCATGTGTTTAGAGGCTAGTTGAGGAGGTTTTTACTAGTATTCTTTGATGAAATTTTGATCTACAACATGACATGGGAGGAACACCTGCAACACTTAGAGACAATCTTGCGTATATTGGAGGAGCAGAAGTTCTACGCCAAGAAGTTCAAGTGCGAGTTTGGGCTGACATAGATGCTTTATTTGGGGCACATCATAGGGACATATGGGGTCAAGGTGCACGAGAGAAGATTCAGGCCATTCAGGATTAGCCAAAGGCTCGAGATGTGATAGTGTTGAGAGGTTTTTTGGGCATCTATACCTATTATCGGAAGTTCCTGGAGGGGTTCTCACATTTGGCAGCACCCCTTATCTGACTAAAAAGGGTGCTTTTGTGTGAATAGAGGGATCTCATGCAACATTTGATTGCCTCAAGGAGGTGATGAGTTGTTGCTTGGTATTGGCACCTCCGGATTTTACACAGCCTTCCACATTGGAGTGTGATGCATCAGGTGTGGGGATCGGGGCAGTCTTGTCCCAAGGAGGGCACCCCATTTCTTTTGAGAGTCGAAAACCGCTACCACATGAGATTTCATATTCCATATACGACAAGGAGATGTTGGCCATAATGCATGCATGGGCCAAGTTTAGAGAGTACTTGATGGGGAACCAATTTCGGGTGAAGATGGACCACAATAGTCTTCGCCACTTCATGGGGTAGCAAGGCCTGAATGATAGGCAGCATAGGGGGGTCAGCAAGGTGCAAGCCTATGATTTTGATATTGAGAATGCGTGGGGGAAGCACAACATGGTGGCAGATGCATTATTCAAGAGACCAATAGGAATTTCACTTATGAGTATTTGCCATGATTGGAAGGCTCAGTTATTGGTAGAGTACTCCAAGGATCGTCAGGCGTGTGAGATCTTGAAGGGAAGCTATACAGATGAGTGATACAGGGTGATGGATGAGGTCATTTATTGCAAAGGGCACATATTTTTGGTTTCAGGATCCCATTTGAGAGAGTGCGTCCTACAAGTAGCTCATGATTCTCCTTTGTTTGGGCACCAAGGGTTCAGGAAGAGTTATATGACAGTGAGAGAGCGCTTCACTTGGAAGGGCCTCAAAGGAGACATGTTGAGGCATGTGTAGGAGTGTGAAGATTCCCAGAGGAACAAAGGAGAGTTGACTCATCCAACAGGATTGTTGCAACCTCTTCCCATCCTTGAGGGGAAATGGGAGAGTATCTCTATCGATTTCATCATTGGACTTCCCTTGGTGCAAGGGAAGGATTGTATTTTTGTGGTGGTCAACCGACTAACCAAATCTGCACACTTATTTTCCATATTGACATGATATTCAGCCTCACGGGTGGCAGAGTTGTTCTTTAGGGAGGTCTTTCATCTACACATTCTCCCTAAGCCTATAGTCAATGACCGAGATAGCCGATTCATGCGAAGATTTTGGCAGGAGATTTTCAAGTTAGTTGCCACCGAGCTCACCTCGAGAACCAGAGATCATCCGCAGACCAATGGCTAGATAGAGAGGGTGAACCAGTGATTAGATGGCTATCTCAAGGACTATGTGACAGGGTAGCAAAGGACTTGGATCCAATGGTTGTATCTGGGAGAGTATTGTTACAACACCACCAATCACATGTCTATTGGTATGAATCCTTTCTGTGCTTTATATGGTTATGATTTTGTCTTTTGCTGACATTGTTTTTGGAGACAACAGGGCCCCAAAGGCCAAGGATTGCATCCTAGAGACCCAAGGTATCCTCAAGACTCTCAAGGATAACTTACAGACATCACAGAACCAACAAAATATGTATGTTGACAGACAACAAATAGAGAGGCATTTCGAGGAGGGGAACTTGGTCTACCTTCAATTGCAGCCTTACCTGGCAGTCCACGCTGAATTAGAAGGGGGCTGAGAAGTTGTAGCTGATATTCTTTAGGCCTTACAGGGTGATCAGGAGGGTTCAAGAGATGGCTTACAAGTTGAAGCTACCAACAGGGAGAAGGGTCCATATCATTTTTCATGTGTCATGCCTCAAGAGGGTGTTGGGGAAATAGGTTATAGCACTTGTGGAGTTGCCTCCACTTGATGATGAGGGGCATCTTCTTTTAGAGCTAGAGGCCGTCTTGGAGACCAGGGAGAGAAAGCTTAGGAGCATGGTCATCAGAGAATACTTGGTGCATTGAAATAACTTTCCAGATAAGGATGCTACTTGGGAAGGGGAGCACATACTTGAGCATCTATCATTGAAGTTGCTTGGGGACAAGCAACACTTGGGAGGGGAGGACTGGCATGTCCCTTCCTAAATTAATTTGGAACAAGATTAATTATTGCATTTTGGGACCAATTTTGGAGATAATGGGGCCCATATGATTTTATTAGGAGAATAGACTTAGGAGAATTTATTTTGTTGTGGTTAAGTTCCACATGGGGGCCACCCACACTAGGGAAAAACATACTCCCTAGTTCGAATTTCATGGAGGGGAAAGGTCGATGGTTAAGTGAGGGCCCACGATGGAGGGGAAAATTGGAGGGAAAAGTGCTCCACGAAATTTATATAAGGCAACTCTCCTCATTTCATCATCTTTTTGGCATATCGAATTCTCTTTGGTTGCTCAAGCTTCTTAACCGAGTCACTTATTGTTCGGCATGACTTATTCAAGTGAAGAGATCACCCTTTCTTCAGGGGACTTTGAGTGCCACCCTAGAAAGGTTTTTCTTCATACTTCCACAGGAGGATTTCATTGTGGTTTCCAGCAGTTGCATTCATCTCCAGGTGGTGCATATTACTGGAGGGTGTAGTGAAGAGGAGGTTGAGTTTTCTTGTGGTGTTTGGAAGTGGAGTTTGGTTGGGAGACTTTCTGGAGAGGAGTCATAGGAGGTTTGCTGCCATTTTTGGGAGTTTGGGGGCTGGAGGAGAGTGCTTCTTTGGAGCACGATTTTTGCACTTCCTGGGCCAGCGCAGAGGCAACACTTAGTGCACATGTGGGAGGTAGAGTATCAGTCTTTGAGGTTGATATTTGCCGAAGAAGTTAAGGGAAGCATTTTTGGAGGAGATTGCTTCATTTCCGGAGCTTGGGAGGAGGATTTTATTGGTGTTCCTTGTAGTTCGTATCATTGAGCAGTTTGGAGGGTGTAGGGAATTTTAGAGGCCAAATTTGGGAGGTTGGATTCAGATCTAAACGTTTATGGGGTTTTGAGGGTTTTTTTCCAAGGATATTGGGGCTAAAGTTTCATCATTTTTATAGCACAGGAGATGGGGTTTCTTGCGGTTCCTTCCCAGCCAGCAGTGTAGTTTATGGGGATAACGGAGAGCATTAGAGGAGCAGAAATTTTCAGCTTGTGATTATTTTTTTATCACCTGGGTTTTTTCATGCTTTCCCTTGAGGAAAGTGCATGTGCATTTATCCATACTATTCTATTTTCTCCATTCATTAATAAAATGGCTCAGTTGATTCTCACTTCTCGAGTTTTACGAGCATTTGCTGATTGTTTCAATTTTTTGTGTTGTAAATCGATTTTGATTTTTCATATCACTATTTGTTTAAGTTTGGAACATTACAGAACAATATGAAGGAATATAATATTGATGATATTGCAAATGGACTTCATTGATTCTTACAAGGAGGCAAGGATCTAGAGGAAGTTGACAATCCCCTACAACCCTCAACAATTTCTTCCTTAATCAAGAGATAAGTACTTCATATCTTTCTCCCTTGATTATTGTTATTTTTTATTGATGAGACTCATGCATTTGTATATCCTTCTTGGTTATAATTGTTTCTTCCATGGCCTCTTAAATGAGGTTTTCAGGTACAACATGAAATTTTCCAAAGCAAAGATTCTGGTAGTAGATGGCAACAACATGAAGAACAAATCAAGGCTTGTGATAAGAGGGTTCTACCAGTAAGAGGGAGAAGCAATAGCAGAAGGAACTTCCTACGTGACAAAGGGAGTAGCAATGGTAGAACTAAGACTCATTCAGCTGATGGAGGGAGAAGTCGGGACTACAATATGATGACCTTCTTCAAAATCTAGAAGGACATAGTCGAGCCACTTCATCCAAGACATGATACTGAGAGGAGAAAGAGAGCTCCAATACATATCCATAGATGAACATATTGTGGACATACTTCAAATACGAGTTTAGTATGATGTTGAATATATCCATCATTTAATCATAATGATGAGGTCTTTGCAGGATTAGGTTGACCATCTCCTGAAGCCATAAAGGACTTTTGGTCGGTCATAAAAGAATTTGACCAGAAAGGTGAATGGTCCAAGGCAAATACAAGGGAAAATATAATATGCATTCACCTCTGAAGCTATAAGGACTTGGCTACGTCGACTAGAGGTGAATGTCCCAGGGAATTATAGGAATGGACAAATCTTCTCCATAAAATCCAGAAGGACTTGGTTATCTCGACTGAAGGAGATAGATGCAATTCACCTTTAAATCCAGAAGGACTTGGCTAGGTCATAAAGGAATTTGGCCAGAAAGGTGAATGATCCAAAGGAATTTTTTTTCAGAGTAATTTAGATGCCTAGCATAGGTCATGACCAGACGATATTGATACATTTTCCTAAGGAAACATAAAAGACTTAGGCCAACTGTAGATATATGAGGAGTTACATTGCCCACTCTAGGATGGAGTCATATATAGACATGCATCAATATGGAAAGCACATAAACTCTTCTTAAGGAAGGAGAAATTTCAATTAAAGGAGAATTTGTTACATCCAAGGAGAATACCTCCCTCACTAAGAGGGAGTGTTGATTTTTTCTGTAGCATCAGAAAGTATTCCCACATGCCAAGAGGCCTCCTAAGTCGGCCTAGAAAATCTATGGAAATTAAAATAAAATAGATTTTATTTTTGAGTTTCATGTAAGCTCAAAAGGGACAAGGACCCCACCATGAAAGGGAGTGTCCCTTGGGGGTAAATGCACACATTCGACTTGTATATATATACACATGAAATAACACTTCAATTTTGACACACACTCATCATCTCTCTTATATAGAAGACACTTGTGGGAGAAGAAAAAAGGATAAAATGGCTAAAGTTTTCACTTGGTTTTTTGGCACAAATTTCTAGATATTTTATTGTAAACCTTGCTTAAGAAGAATTTCTCCTAGAAGAAGAGTTGTTGGGTTTTATCCCAAGTTTGGGTTTCCTAGGGAAAATTTGTTGTCTCTATTGTGCATGGTTGTCTCTTTATGGTCTTATTTGTTTCTATTGTTTTCGTTGCATTACTATTGAGATTTTTTGTGTATAATTTCTTAATGATATATGTGAAATAAGATAACTTAATTAAAGATAATTAGAAGTAATTATCAAATTAAAAAATTGTTTTCTACTTTGTTTACTGTAGAAAAATAAACAATCCATTGTTGGAGTTCTCTAGCCTTTTTTCTAGTGTTCCACGTCATCTTCTAGTTCTCCATCAGTCAAAGGGAATATTAGTTGTTCATTAGAATTTCAGATTGCTTTAGGGATAAGTATTATCATGTTCTATTGGTGGCTTAACTTATCAAAAACTTTGAGCACAATCAATCAGTACACCATATCTTATAGTTGCACGTGGCCATTGTTGACATACCAAACTTCGGTCGTGTCAACAATTAGTTATACGTGTGAATATGGAAGCAAGGTCAATCGGATGTGTTGAGATACTCTCCATTCATGGAACATATTATTGAGATTTGTGACCTAATTATTGAAAATATTATTTGGGAAAGGGATTTCATCATCCCTAACCAACTTATAGCGAAGCATTTGTAGTTTTACATAAGTGGAACCACATTTCTAGGGATTATGGTCTCCCCAACCTATGAAATTTGTTCCATAACTAAATATATAAGTAATGATGAGAACCTAATTGTCTTACCTAAATTTTAGTGCTCGTTGCAATTGATTTTGATGATGTTGGACAAACGATTGGCCTAGCTGTATTGCTTCCCTATTTTGAATATTTTACCAATCACTTCCAGCATGTTGAGTTTAACATTCGATAGTTGATCTGCCAAAGTGAGGCAAAGAGACATTGCAATGTAGGTTTACTTGACGGTTTGGTATTTAATATGGCTAATGATAATCCCTTTATAACTATTTGCAGTTGTTCCACCTATAAAGGCTTAGATCCATGGATTAGATTTTATTGTCCTTAGGACTTTATTGTCGGTATGTGGAAAACATGTAATTTTGTGGGTTATATTGGTTGTAATATCAATTATGTGGTCAAACCACAAAATCCACTGATCCGTAAACCGTCGTGGATATTCCACTGGATAGTTCATCACAACATATCTAATAATATTATATTAAAAATCTTGATTCTACACTATTACAATTTTATTTAATTTTTAGATCTGTAAAATTAACTGTAATTAGTGCATGCATGTAAAATTAAATCAAGTAGAAAAGTAGAGAACAACAAAATAAGCCCAAACACACATAATACACAAGATATACTCTTTGGGAAACCCTTCCGGGAGAAAACCCAACTAGAAGGTGAGGTTGCTTCGCTCTCTTTCTCTGTCTGGAAATATGGCTATAGATACAAAGAAGTAATGTTTGTGGTCTGTGGGCTACTACAGTGCACATATCCTCTTTGTGTGTTTTATCTCCTATCTCCCTTGGCTATATTTTCTCAACTATGGAACAAAATTCTCTCGAAAGAATGGAATGCCTCTTCCTCCTTGTGGCACAATTATAACATAGCCTGATAGCCTATTAGTGGTTAAGTTTGACTACATCAACTCTTAACTAGAGTTAAAAAATAGACTCTTCTAGAATCTTTTACATCACAAGCACGTGGCTAGCTCCTTTTCCTCCCGAACTATAGGTGTGAAAACAGGAAGGTCAATTTCTTAGTGGCATAACTTTTGCATAAAGACTTTGATTGACGCGATCCTTACACCATTGGAAATCTCTCTATGTGTAGAATGGCATGAAAATGGGTCTCACTTAAGCGGAAAAGTTCTATCCCAAAAAAAATGTCTTTTGATGCCTCAAAATGCTACTGGGTCCTGCGAGTAAAAACGGTATGGTGAGTTGATTCCTCCATTTTTTCCACTCCAAAGGCATTGAGATGGATGAAAAACAATATAATTATCTAATTCAAATCACACCTCCCCATTTGGGACTATTTGGTCCCCAAAAGCTTTTACTGAATGAGGTGAGAAAAATTTTCCTCCACCTTCTCTTTAGTGTACCATTTAGCTTTCCCTAGAAGTTGTCCCTTCAACCCAATCTGCCAAAGGTCTTGTTGCTCTTGTCTTACAGTTCTGGACCTCTTCTACAAAACTATATCTTCTGTCAACTCTTCCTAAGTGTGTGGTGCCAAATCCTCCACAGAAGGTAGGACCTGTTCCTCTTATGATCTAGCATGGAAGGCTCATAGAGTTTCAAATTCTCTACATTTACAATTGAGTAAATGCGCATATATGGTGGTAAACTAGTCGATAGGCATTATCACCCACCTCTTCCAATATATCAAAGGGACCATACTTTAGAACCTCGATTTTCTTACCAGGCCCCTGCAGTCTCTCCTTGTTCAACTGTAGCCATACGCTGTCTCCCACCTTGAATGATTTCTCTGTTCTATGTTGATCATGCCTAGCCTTATACTTCACCTACAACTTATGTAGTGTTTCCTGTACCTGTAGATGGATCTGCTTGATCTTCTCTATAAAAATTTTAGCCCTCAAAGTGTCTCTTGTAAGGTCTTCCTTCACTCCTCCTTGCTACCCATATGCAATATCCAATGGTGAAGGTGGATGATATCCAAAACAAGTTTCAAATGGGGACTTTCCTATAGAAGTGTGGATTGCTTTGTTATAAGAATGTTGTATATATACCAAATTTTCATCTCAGGTCTTCAGATGCTTCTGATTGTAACCCCTCAGAAGTAGCACCAAAGTCCTATTGACTACTTTTTTTGGCCCATTTCTCTATGGATGGAATGTTGTAGATCTCTTCAACTTTGTGTCCATCTTCTCCCACAATGTAGTCTAGAATGCACTGAGAAATATTGTATCCCTGTCTGAAATGATGCTCCTTGGTATCCCAAAGTGTACCCAGACCTGTCCAAAGAACAATTTTGTTGCTTCTTGTCTGCTGATGATATTTTTATAGGGAATTAGAACACACATCTTGTTGAACCTGTCAACTACCAGGAACAGGTAGTCATGTCCCTTCCTCGTTGTCAGTAAACCTCCCAAAAAGTCCTTGGAAATGATTTCCCAAGGATGAGTAGGTATAGGTAAGGGATGATACAGACCATGTTTCCTGTTGCTAGGCTTTCTGGTACAACAAAGCATGCATCCTCTTATGAACCTAGCTACTTTCTCTTTCATCTTGGGCCAACACACATACCTCTGCAAATTAGCCACGATCTTTCCTACACCAAAGTGCCCTGCAATCTTGGAGGTGTGAGCCTCTCTAATCAGTTGCAAACGCTCACATTTAGGAACACATAGCTTATCCATATTGTACAGTAACCCATCCTGGAGATGGTAGTCAACGGTGTTGTTTCCATCTTGTAGATGATTCTGACTCTGCAACTACCGATACACCTCCTTGAAGTCCTCATCTTCTGAATATGCCTCTCTATATGTATCATGGGTTAATGGCTCCATGTGCATAGAGTCCCCAAAGCTATAATCTTTGATGTGGGTGGCCTTCAAAACATATTAGCCAACTTGTTTGTGTTTCCCTTCTTATACTTGATCACCAAATGAAACTGTTGTTAAAACCCCATCCACTTGTAATGTCTAGTCTGTTATAGCTTACATTGGGCTTGCAAGTACTGTAACAACTGGTGATCTATGTGGATTATTGTCTCCTTTCCCATCATATAGTGCTTCCACTTCTTCATAGCTTGCACCATGGCATAGAGCTTCTTATCATAGGTAGGGTAGTTAAGAACTGCCTCATGAAATACTTCGAAATGGTAGTAAACAAACCTTCCTCCTTGCATCAAGATGGCTCCCATAACATATCCACTCGCATTTGTCTCGACTTCAAAGGGTCATTGCAAGTTTGGTAATGCTAGAACTGGTGCTTCATTAGTCTTCTTCTTCAACTCATCGAAAGCCTTATGCCACCCTTTTCCCCACTGGAAACTCTTGCCTCTTGTTGTTATGGCGTGGAGCGGTGCTGCTACCGCTGAAAACTAGGCTATGAATTTCCTTAGGTACTGTGGTGCTCCAATGAAACTCCTAATCTCAGTAAAATTAGTAGGCATTTACCATTTCATGATGGCCTCCATCCTGCAAGGATCTATCTTCAATTCTCCTCCACGAATCACATATCTCAAACTCACACTTATTCATATTTGCTAATAGCCGGTGCTTCTTCAATGTTTCCAGCACCTACGTCAAATGTGAAATATGCTCCTCCCAGGTAGCACTATATACCAGTATATCATCCAAATAAACAATAGAAAATGAAACTATAAAAGGGTGTAGTACATCATTCATAAATCTCATAAATGTAGTTGTTGCATTACATAAGCCAAAAGGAATAACTAACCACTCATACAAACCTTGCCTGGTTTTGAAGGCAATCTTCCATGTATCTTCTTCTTTGACTCGAACCTGGTGATATCCAGACTTCAAGTCCAGCTTAGCGAAATACTTAGCTTGCTGCAACTAATCTAGCAGATCATCTATCCTGGAAAGGGGGTATCTGTTCTTGAGCATGATTTTATTCAATGCCATGTAATCTATACACATCCTCCAAGTCCCATCCTTCTTTGGCATAATGATGATGGGTGACCCACATGGTGATGTACTAGGTCAAATGACACCTTGTTCCAATAGCTACTGCAATTGTTTCTTCACCTCACTTGCTTTTATAACAGACTGCCTGTACAACCTAATATTTGCCAATTGGGATTCTGGCAATAGCTAGATCTCGTGCTCCACTTCTCTCTTAGGGGTAACCCTTTAGGCTCCTTGTATGCTTGTAACAACTCCTCAAATTGTTGTTTTTGTTTCTTAGTACACCCCTCTATGGATGCCTTTCCCCTTATTGACTCCTATACAGACTAACCTTCTCTTAAAAACAATAAAACATACTTCTTGCTAGAACCAATCAATTTTTTGGCCTGGTTGGCACTTACCAGTGAAATTTTCAACATTCCTTGTGCGCATTAATGATGAACGATTTTCCATCCTTGATGAGTCAGTGTTGGTTATCTCTCCTCATGAATATCGCATCATGCATGTACATGTATGGACTCCCAAGCACGACTCCACATACATCAAGGGGATCCACATCGAGATCTACCTCATCAATAAAATCAACACTTGTAGCAAATCTAATTTTTCATTGTTTTGTTACCTTTAGCTCTGCATCCTTATGTATCCATCCTAGTGGATATGGGTTTGGATTATCATGAACTTCTAGCCCAAACTTCTTGACTATATCTGTTGCAATGAGATTTTCCTATGATCCCGAGTCAAACAAAGCATCAATATTCGTCTTCTTGACCCATATCTTACATGCAAGAGTTTGTTCATTTATTTCTCTTCTTTTTGTTGAATGTTACTCAAACTCACCTTATTCCGCACTGATGTCCAAACGATCTTCTCATCCACATTTTAGCTTCTTTCAACTTGGCTGCTCGATTCAGTGGTCATGAGATTCTTCTTCTTATAATCTTTCTTCTTGTTCTTTGGGTTTAGCTTTGGATGCAACTTCCACCACTTCTCCTCTGTATAGTCATAAATGTTGTAGTGGTTGCTAGGATCTTTGCATTGGTGTGTTGTTGCTTTCGTATTTTTATCTTTTCCCCATTTTTGCTTCTTCTTCCCCTCTTGTTAACGACGATGGACCCACCGACATTCAGGGGATCTTCCCGGTATGAAGTCCCTACTAGACCTCACACTGTTTGGTGTAGGAGTCCTATCTTGTATGATGGCCTTATCTTAAAGATATGCCTTAGCTTTTTCTTGTCAACACATGATAGTGGTTCACTTAGTCTTCAAAAAGTGAGGTTCATGTGCCTAGTGAGTGCTTAGTGTAACTTGTGTCTAAGTTCTTACATTGTAGAGGGAGAGGGTGAGAGTGAGTCTCAAGTCAAGAGGGAATAGTCCCAAATCAAGTAGAGACACACAACACAGTAGGATTTGTGCATATTTCGGTGGAGTAGTCCACATGGATACGACAGTGACAAACACAAAGTGAACAAATAGCAAGTACAACACCCAGCGGAGTAGTCCACATGGCAAGACAGCGATAACAAATTATACAACACATTTCCAACAGTGTATGCACTAAAACAACTGAAATAGTTCGACTATCTTGGTACAAGTTAAAGCAATATGTATTACAAGAGTCCAAAGAATAGTCTTATAAATGAATACAATACATGTGTGAAAATGTGTTGGCATGTTAGCAGGCTTCTGAATTAAGCGAAAGTTCCAAGACACATCTGTACACCATACATAACTAACCCTAGTAATGGGGCGTTGGAGCCATTGCTCGCTCCTCAAAAAAAATACTATAGACTCTCAAGGTTATATGGGAGGAGCCAAAGTGAAAATTCCTTTGCATGTACAAATGAGGGGTATACATAGCCAAGGGTGAACTTGACCCTTGTGACTCTTCGACTTCCCTCATGATTGTTTGATTTACATGACTCTTCAACTTCATATGTGGGTCTCTTGGACTTCCATGTTACATTGCATTGATTACAACATGTATGGCCCAAAGTAGTGATGTGGCCGAGACGACTCATGACATGAATCGACATGACACTGCTAGTATGTACATGTTGATGGTGGTGTCCATGTGGAGTTGTTGTGCTATTGAGTAATGAGTGCGCTCTTGGTGTATCATAGCTTCACCTCTGCATGACAAGGTGTGCGGAGTCTTCGATGGTCTTGGTGTTCGCTTGATGTTGCATGTGCATGTATCCCCTTCGTTGGATACTTGGTATGCTTCATGTGTTCATCCATCCATGAACAAGTCTCCTAGCATGCACTCCTTGTTCATCCTGTTCACTATCGCCCCATGTCTCATTCATGTACCTGTTTCTGCAATCACTCATGATGAGATGACATCAAATCCAAAAATCCCCTAGTCTACCATGATGCATCATCTTTCGTTTCTAGGTGCAGGTGACCGAAAGAGAGGATAAGGCTCTCAAACTGTGCAAAGCACATTTCATGCTGCGATGCGAGGCTCCGGAGCACTGTCGCGAAAAACTGCACAGAGGTCACTTAGAGGTTGTGTTGAGTAGTCTGGGACAGTAGTGACATCTGTGGGATATGGCTCAGCTGGGAGACAAGATTGGGTAGTTTTTCCAGGGAAGGAAGTGCAGGCAGTAGGAGGCACTACTGGTGAAATCTGCGCAGTTTTCCAAAGGAGGCCAGGATTGGACTGTGGGAGCCTATTGGTCAGAACTGCGCAGTTCTAGGAGGAAGTCAAGCAGGACATGATTCTGCAGTTTCCAGGCTGAGAAGAGTATTAGGCACCATGTGAACTGTCAATGAAAATTGTGCAGTTTTCAGGAGTGGAGAGCAAGCTAGCAAGGGGACTGCCTGGCAGAACTGTATAATTTCCCAGGACAATGCAGTGATAGGAAACGGGTGCCTATCCCTCATGCTTGCACAGTTTCTTCAGGAAATATAGGCAAGCAGGCTAGGCAGCTACTGTGCATTTTTTTAGATGAGTGTAGCCCTGGGTCATTTCTCAAGTCAAATTTTCCATTTGACCAGCGGGAGGCTTGACAAATAGGCTTGCGAGAAGAGTAGACTAAGGTGGCTTCTTAGGAAACTTCTGCATTGTTCTGGGTGACAGTCAACTGGGTTGATTCCATAATTGTGAAGTGTAGACTACTTGGAGGGTAGCCTCAAGCTTTGCGTTGTTCTCGGCAACAATGATTGGTCACTAAGGACTGAGACTGGGCAGTGCATCTCAGTGGAGGTCCGGTTGATGGAGGGTGATACGGTCGACAGATCTTCGGAAAAATGGTTAAGTGTGTGAGCTAGTGAACTCGTGTATACATGACCTTGTGAACACACACTCAACATGACTTGACGACAAGACACCTCACACCAAAAGAGAGCATATGCTCAGTGTGACTAACTAAAGTGTGAGAGCGATAAGTGCAACACTTGAGATAGATCATTGAACGACCGTGACGACACTCGCGTGACATTGTTTACAACTTCATGTGTAAGTGTGATAGATGTTTACATAGCAAAAACAACTCATACACACAAAGATAGACCTTCAACATAGCCAGAACAAGACTGCAAGCATGACATTGCAACCAACATGCTAAAATATGACCGGTGATTGGTCAATAAAAGCAGGTTTCAAGACTCAACAAGAGCTCATGAGATGACCCTGAGTGTGTCAAACTATCAAAGGAAAAACCAAGGAAGGCTATGAAATTGGATGCATACCAAAATTTTGGAGGATGTTGCAACAACTACAACACTTGGCGACACACTGGTTGAATACCAACTTCTCTGTTTCAACTCATTGACAGCACAGGGCCTTGTTCTATCAGGGAGTATTGAATCTATTTGCAGGTTAATTCGGTTTCCCCACTTACCCCATGGAAAAACATGGTTCACCTTTTTCCAACTCAGTCAAACACAACAAAAAGTTTCAGCGTGATCACAACATTTCAAAATTGGGAAGGGTGGTTTAGATCATGAGTTTAAAATTTTCAATAGTATAATTTTTCATCTCTGGTGTTGCTCTGCTACCAGCAGGCCTGAACAATACCCCGGTGAAGTCACATAGGAACACACGCATTGCTCCACTGCCAGCGAGTCTGGTCAATACCCCGGTGGAGTTGCATGCTTCACCTCTCTATGCAGGAAGCCTTCCTCTTCTTTCGCTTTATATATATATATATA